>LOJH01008969.1:0-28958 GCA_001685095.1 Ellobius talpinus
CTAGTATCAGTTTTCTCTGAGAGAGAAAGAGAGAGAGAGAGAGAGAGAGAGAGACTAAAGAGCTCCTGGAAGCTCCTAGACCAGCTAGCCTGGCACAGACAGCAGAACACAGCAAAGACCTGATTTCAAAACAAGGTAGAGGTGTTGCCTCTGCCACTCCACTCTGTTTACATACGTTCTGTGTCCTCCTCTACGGCCTAGCCTAGTCTAACCTTCCCTACCTTCAGTGCAGAGGAGCTCCAGGTTTGGGCCAGGGTCCTCCCTACCTTTCTGCCTTTCTCTAGAACTCTCCCACCTCTGTCTACCCACACACTCCCAGCCTGGAACAGGAAGCTCTGCCCACTTGCCTGAATCCTACCCAAACTACTTCTAACTTCTAGACCTCGCCTGCATCCATGCCCTCTCTTCTCTACCACCCTGCTCCATCCATAACAAACCTAAAACTAACAAAGGAGGTCCACATGCCCAGATCTCATTGCAAGGTGACAGCAACTTAAAAGATCAAGTCCGTATCTTCTCTTCAAAAGCAATAGAAATGGCGGCCAATGAGAATTACCTGGAGGAACTCTAGGACACAGAAGTGAAAAATCAGAACTATCACACATAAATGGCTTAATGGTGTAACTCAAAATTTGAGAAGAAGAACAGAAACAAGAACAAGGGAACTGGAGAGATTGCTCAGTAGTTAAGAACACTGGCTGCTTTTCCAGGGGACCCAGGATCAATTCTCATCACCCACATGGAAGCTCACAACTGTCTGTAACTCTAGGATCCAACACCTTCACACTGACATACATGCAGGCAAAGCACCAATAAAATAAAAATAACAACAGGCCAGCCTGGTCTACAGAGCAAGTTCCAGGACAGGTTCCATAGCTACAGAGAAACCCTATCTCAAAAAACCAAAACAACAACAACAAGAAACAAAATCCAAACCCAGCAAGAGCAAAAATAACAAAATCAAGATAGTGATGTCTTCTTGATTCACTGCCCTTGATTAGATGAAGCGTCTCTCTTCATCGCTTCTGATTAATTTTAGTTTGAATTTTATTTTGTCACGTATGAAGATAGCAATGCCTGCTTACTTCCTGATTCCTTTTGATTAGAGTTCTTTGTCCAACCTTTACTCTAAAGCAGTGCCTATCTTTACAACTAAAGACGTGTTTCTTGTAAGCTGCCAGTTTTAAGTCTTAATTCATTGTAGTCAGATATGATACAGAGAATGAAGACCTATATGTTGGAGAATTTGAGGTTTGGAATGGATTTACAGTTCACAGCAGACTCCTACCAGACATTCAAAGAGTTACAGTCAATTCTTCTTTAGCCATCCAAAAAAAAAGAAAAAAAACAGAAATAGAAGGAGCATTTCACTTCTATGATGCCACTATAACACTAATACCTAGCCAGAACCCGGAAACAACCCAAATGCCCCTCGATAGAAGAATGGATAAGAAAAATGTGGTACACAATGGAGTACTACACAGCAGAAAAAAATAACGACAGCTTGAATTTTGCAGGAAAATGTATGGAGCTAGAAAACATTATTTTGAGTGAGGTAACCCAGACACAGAAAGACAATTATCACATGTACTCATTCATAGATGGTTTTTAAAGAATACTTTTTTTAATAGAGCAGTAGACCCCAGTCTTCGTACTGAGGTAGACGAGGTTGTTGGGAAGAAATCTGTACAAAATCTTCCAGAACCTCCTGCTGGAAGACTGATGTGTAGGAAGAGTGAAGAATGAGACAATGGGATGGGCTCTTCTCTTACAACTTACTTCCTGCGGGCTCCTGACTTCAGCACTGTTCTCAAACACCAGAGCCTGAAACCTATGGATCTAGCACTTGGGAGGCAAAAGCAGGCAGATCTCTGCAAGTTTGAGGCCAGCTGGTCTGCATAGTTCCAGGCCAGCCAGAACCCAATAATGAGGCCTTGTTTCCAAAAAAGGAGAGGACAAAGAAATTCTTACTACAGAATTTGGTTATAAACCCTGCTGGCTAAGAGCCAGAAATTTCAGCAAAACTGAAGGTAGCTTCCAGAGATAATGCTGATTTTTCTGTAAACATCCATCTTGTTTTCCTCAAACAAGAATATTTGCATTTGTTTGTTTTGTTTTTGAGACAAGATTTCTCTGTGTAACAGAATGTTTTAATAAATAAACTACTTATGTGGAGCTGGAAAAAAAACAAAACACTATTACCAAAGCAGGTAAAGACACAATAACAAGAAAAGAAAACTACAGGTCAATATCCCTGTTGAATCCAGCCTCAAAAATACTGAATAAAACACTTGCAAACAGCTGGGTGGTGGTGGCACATGCCTTTAATCCCAGCACTCGGGAGGCAGAGGCAGGCAGATCTCTGTGAGTTCGAGGTCAGAGCAAGTTCCAGGACAGGCTTCAAAGCTACAGAGAAACACTTGCAAACAATGCAGACATACATTTAAAATATTATACAACACGACCAAGTTGGCTTTATCCCTGAATGCAGGGATGATTCTACATACTCAAGTGAATAAATGTAATAAACTATATAAATGAACTTAAAGACAAAAATTACATGATCAACTCAAAAGACGTAGGAAAAAAGCCTGTGACAAAATCCAACATGTCTTCATTATAGCAGTCTTGGATAATGTAGGCCTAGAGAGAACATATCTCAACATATGAGAAACCCACAGTCAATATCATCATAAACAGAGAAAGATTAAAGCAACCCCACAAACGTCAGGAATGAGACAGGAATGCCCAAGGTCCCTATTCCTTTTCAACACTGTTTGAGGTAGTAGTTGGAGCGATAAGGCCAGAGAGAAATTAAAGGGATACAAATAGAGAATGAAGAAGTCACACTATCCTCGTTTGCAGATAATATGATCCTCTCTATTGGAGATCCCAAAAATTCCACCAGAACACTTCTAGAAATGATCATCAAATGCAGTGTGGCAGGATATAGAATCAACTTGAAGAAATCAATAGCTTCTCTGTACACCAACATCAAACATCCAGAGAAGGAGATCATGGGCACACTCCTATTCACAACAACCTCAAGAAAATAAGATGTCCAGGAATAAACCTAACCAAGGAAGTGAAGGGCCTCTGCAATGAGAACTTTAAAACTCTGAAGAAAGAGATAAAGACACTAGAGAATGGAAAGACATCCCCTGTTCGTGGATTGATAGGATTAATGCTGTGAAAATGACCATTCTACCAAAAGCTATTTACAGCTTCAATGCAATCTCAATCAAAATCTTATCTCATTCTTCTCAGAAGTAGAAAAAAACTATTCTAAAATTCATATGAAACAACAAAAGACCAAAGAAAGCCAAAAACAATCCTGAGTCTCCCCCCCAAAGCTGCAGGGATTAACATTGCAAATCTTAAAAGATACTGTAGAGACAACATAACAAAAATTAATAAGGTATTGGCACCAAAACAGACATATAGATCAATGGAACAGAAATAAAAGACCCCAAAATGAGTACATGTAACTTTGGTCACTTAATGTTTGATGGTGATGCCAAATACATCTCACTAGAAGAAAGAAAGTGTCTTCTGGAAAATCTGGAAGTACCCATAAAGAATGTGATTAGACCCATCTCTATAACCTTGCACAAAAACTAATACCTAATGGATTAAGGACCTGAAGTACTGAAATTGCTAGAAGAAAACATGGGCAGTAGCCTATGTGATACGGGTGCAGGAAATGACTTCCTGGATAGTATTCCGCTTGCCTGAGAAATAAGGCCAAAAACTGAGTAGTGGGATCTCATGAAACTTAAAAAGTTTCTGCACAGCTAAAGAAACAGTCAATCATACCAGTTCCTGGGATCCCAGAGTGAACCTGATCAGAGTCCATCCTGGTCAGTATTTAATTAAAGCTTGCTTCAAATTTGGCTCAAAGAAAAAAGAAGAAAGAAAAGAAAAAGAAAGAAACAATTAACCAAGTGAAGAGGAAGCAAACAGAACGGGAGAGAGATTCTGCTAAATCTGACAGAGAATTAACATCCAGAACACAGAGAGAACTCAAAAACCAGACCAAAAAAAGAAGAAAAGAAAGAAAGAAAGAAAAGAAAGAAAGGAAGGAAGGAAGGAAAGAAGGAAAGAAGGAAAGAAAAAGACTCGTTCAAAAAAATAAATAGGCCTGGGACCTGAAGCGAGAGTTCTTAAAAGAAGAGAAAAGAATGGCTATGAACTAGTTCATAAAATGTTCATCTTCCCTAGAAATTAGGGAAATAGAAAGCAACCTTTAGTAGGAATGGCAAAGATCAGCAGATACATCTTAAGAATACTCTTGTACCCAATACTCAGGGAACATTGCAGAAGAGGGAGCTGAAAGATTGAGTGAGCCAGAGGACCAATGAGTTTTCTGAGAGATTGTGTCTCCTAGTAACATCAGAAGCTGCTCCATAAAGTCTCACCAACATGACTGCCCACATGTGAGCCCATGTGTGAGGACACCAGCAATCATGATAAACTGGACAGGGAAAAGGCCAGGAGGCCTCAGCCCTACACAAAGAACTACAGGCAACTGAGTGAGCTGGGAGTGAGATGGTCCACCCTAGGGAAGAGCACTCCAATTGGTTGTCTGGTGCCAATGCACCAGGCCCAAAAACATGCATGCAAGTATCATTATATGGACTTAAAAGGTTATATTTAGAAACATATATGTCTATACAAATACATATATGCATGCAATAACAATTAATAAAAAAAGTCGTGACTTTGAATGAGAGTGGGGAGGAGTATATTGGAGGGTGGAAAGGGAAGGAGAAATGCAAAACTACCTTCTCACGAACAAACAAACAAAAAAACCAAGGTAGAGTTAGGGTTAGAGTGCCCTCTGAGCTCCACGTGTCTGCCAAGACACATTCCTGTGTGCACTGCATACACACGCACACGAACACACATGCACACACACGTGAACACAATGTAGACATACGTCATGCAATACATACACACAAACACTCATGATATCAGTTTCAGCATATTATTCTGCCTACATAAATCCAAATTTTGTTGGATTTATACTTTACTATCCCACTTTGGGATTAATTGTTGTGAAAAAAGAAAAAGCAAAACAAAACTAAAATCTGCCATTTGGAACCTGTAATGTCAGCACCTGAATGTGGAGGCAGGAGGAGCATGAAGATTGGGCTACACATATAAAAACTATACAATTCAGTGGAGTTTTAGCATGTTTGTAGACTTGTGTCATATACTAAAACATATTCATGGCCCCCAAACAAAACTATGGACCCAACAATAGTTAATTTCCAGTTTGTCCTCTCTCCCTGCCTTCCTCTCCCAGGCCCGTGTTAGCCACCAAACCACTCCATGTGCACATTTAGATTAGCTACTCTGGGCCCTTCATACATTTCCACTTATACAATGGAGAAGCATACAACCTTTGAGCTTCTGTGTGCAATCTCTTCATTTGGCGTGTTTCCTAGGTTTGTCTGTGCTGTAACCCCTATATTCATCCCTTCTCATGGCTTGGACTATGTGAAGTGTTTGTGGCTCTGTCATTCAACACATAATATTTAGAATCACTAAGCTTCTTGGTTGATTGGCCCCTTTATCATGAAGTAACATTTTTTCTTTGATCCTGTAAAATTTCATAGTGAATTCTCTTTGATATAAACATGGCCCCCATATACATCTGGCTAATGTTGGTATGTCTCTTCTTCAGCCTTTAGCTTTCAGTCTACACAGCTCATCATACTTGAGTGAGTTCCTCTTAGGTACAGTGTATTTGGGCTGGGTTATTTTGTCCCCTCCATCAGTCTCCATCATTGACTGCTGCTTGTGGATCATTCCTATTTAATTCAGTTACTGACGTAGTGAGGCTTAAGTCTGGTGTTTTATTTTTATTTTTTGTTTGTCTCCCCAGCCCTGTTACTGCTTACTTTTCCCTGCCTTCCTAAAGTTTACTTGAAAATTTTCTAAAGTTCCATTTTGAGTTTTCTACAGGCTTGGGTCATATCCCTTTCTTTGGTTTCTAAGGGGTTGCTTTAGAATTGTACTGTGTTTAACACACCAAAATCTCTTGGTGGCAACACTTTGCAGGTGGAATGAGAAAGATTTTATCTCCCCTTTTCCTCATTCCTGACATCACTATGTTCAGGTGTCTCCATCTCCCCACTTCTGATGTCTTCATCATGTTCAGGTGTCTTCTACCAGTCTGTCCTGATGTCACTATGTTCAAGTGTCTCTTATTTCCCTTCCCTTCCTGATGTCACTATGTTCGGGTGTCTTCTACCCCCCTTCCTGATGTCACTGTGTTCGGGTGTCTTCTACCCTCCTTCCTGATGTCACTGTGTTCGGGTGTCTTCTACCACCCTTCCTGATGTCACTATGTTTAGCTGTTGTTTCCTCCTTGTAAATGAGAGCCACAACAGGCACTGTAATACTTTTGCTTCACTTAGAAAACAAAATTTGGAAAAGAGAAGGGGAGGAAAGTCTATTTGTTCTTTCTGCCTAATAGCATATTTAAGACACAATTGTTGAGGTTGGAGAGATGGTTTGGTGGTTAAGAGCACTTAATGTTCTTGTAGAGACATTTGACAACCTTCTGCAGCTCCAGTTCCAAGGGATCCAACACTCTCTCCTGGTCTCCTTGGGTACCAAGCATTCACATGGTGCACAGACATACATGCATGCAAACACCTATACACATAAAACAAAAATAAATAAATCTAGAATTCAAAAAACCCACAAATGTCCATTTTCTGTATGCAGGGATTATTAGTGGTAAGATGTGTTTTATAATTAATTTTCTAGTTTAGCAAAGTATTGGGTTTCACATTTTTCACTTCTTTTACACTAGTTTTAAGCAGACTGTAATGATGTCCTTTAGTGATGCTTCATGTTTCTTGTACTTGCTACTTCTCCAAGTCCTTGGTTGCCTGGCTGTTATGATGTTAAATAAACCTGATAAGTTCATGTGTTACAGTTGGCTCCCAGTTGGTGGCACTATTTGGAGCGATTTAGAACCTTTAGGAGGTGGGGCCACCTAACTTGAGGAAGTGGGGTCCTTGGTGACAGGCCTGAGGATCACAGCCTAGAAGCAGCTTCTATGAACCCTGCAGCCATGCTTTTGCCATCATGATGGGCTGTACGCCCTGAACGTATGAGCCAAATGCACCCCTCCTCCCTCAAGTCAGGAGCTGGTCATACTGATTAGGAAAATCACTACTACAGTGGGTTTATAGAGTTGAAAAAAAATCTGCAAATTTTCAGTTAGTGTTTCTTCAAGCATATATGATTCATCTCCCTTGACTTTTTTAGAGACTCTAATTACATGTCCACTAATCTGTCCGCGGTGCCTGGAGCTCAGCTTCCTCCCCACACTGACAGCTGGTCCTTGTGTGCTGCACTGGATTCAGTTCCGTCTTTTAGGTCTGTATGTTCACTAACCGAATCTTTTGCAAGCTATGCCAGATTTTTTGTTTGTTTGTTTGTTTGATACAGGGTCTCACTATATAGTCCAGGCTAGCCTCTAACTTGCAATCCTCCTGCCTCAGTCTCTTGAGTGCTGGGATTACAAGTGTGTACCACCGCATCCAGTGAATTAATAAACATTTGAAACTGAGGTTGCCTAATGCTGATTACAGGCAATGAAAAGGTGGCATCAGATAATATGACCTCCTAAATACAATGAGTAAGGACACTGATAATAATAGAAATGTGTCACTTGCAGGGGCTCAGTATGTAGATTGCTTGTCAAAGGCAAAACGATGATCACGTATCAAAAGATGCCTGGAGGGATGGTAAGTAATTGGCTGAATGCAGTCAGCTCTCTGGATACAATCACAGACTCAACCAACTGTAGATGAAAATATATGAAGTCAGGTATGGTAGCATATACCTTTTATCCCAGCATTTGGGAAGCAGAGGCAGGTGGATCTCCAGGCTAGCCTGGTCTACATACCTAGCTACTGGACAGCCAGGTTTATAGAGTGAGACTTTGTCTTCAACAAGAAAAAAATTGGCATGTGAAATACATATTTATAATATATATGTGAAGTAATATGTATTCATATTATGGATACAAAGAAAATTGTACTGAACACTTCTGTATGGTTATGATTCTCTGAGCAAAGTAGTGTACCAGTTATTCATACATCATCTGCAATGTTCTAGGTATCTACAGTAACCTAGATATGATTTAAAGTACACAGGGGAATGTCTGCAGACTGAAAGATCACACCATTTATACACCAGCTCTGAGCATCTGTGGATTTGGGGAATGAGTCCCTAGGTGGCATCCTAGTTCAGTGTCCCTTTGAACCAGGGCTCGAGCTCCACTAATCCCTTTGGGGTCGTGGTCATTATGATCTGTGACTCTCAGAACTTCAGAAGAGTTGGCCACATTCACACTCCACCTGCAAGTGTTGGGAACAGACCCCACACTGGGCACCAGAAACATCCCTAATCATGTGGACGCTTTTAACAAAGTGGGAGGTGTTTCTAATCTAGTGACAAAGGAGACTCCAGAATGACTCGGTGATTTCAAATAGACAAGGGTATAAAGTTGTGCAGTGGTGTGTGTAACAAAGGACAGAGGTCACTGTGGTGCTAGATGTTACACGCTAGAGAGTGGAAGGGAAGGAAGTGGAGGGAGTAGAAGTTGGCTCTGGGTCCTGGAGCATCACTGCTACCCCTTTGGGGCTTGGGGAGAGACCAGGCTGGACAGCATGGAGACTACATCCAGGGTGGGCTTTGAAGTCTACAGGACTCCAGGACTCTGTCACATGGAGTTCCCTAACCACCCTCACAAAACTCTCTTGCTCATTGAAGATGCTAAAACAACAGCAACCTCTGATGTTGTTGGTAGTTGGCACCGACCTGGGCTTGAGGTTCAGTGAACTGCGAAGGTCAACTGAACCAGTGAGTGATTTCAAGCCCCTCTCAGGCTCCCAGGAATAGCACTAGGGGCCTCCAGATTATAAGTCTCTTCTTAAAGTTTATAAAACTGAGGCAGGGGGCTGCCCTCGTACCCAGGCCACCCTGGGTTTCCAGCCCAATGGTTAGTGACATGGGCGGTCTCAAGATGCTGCCTTTGGGCCAGCGAGAGCCCAGGCTCTTGGCTTCCGCCAGAAATGGCTCTGGGAAGAAGAATTTAGCGGTTCTGTAAACATCTGCTGAACGAGGGGGAAACATCCTGGACCAGAAGCTGAAAGATAGAAGGAAGGCTGGCTTTTCACTCCCTTTGAAATAAAACCTGTTTGCTAAAAGCTTCCCAAATCCAAGCCTCAGGAACCTGGGGCCTAAATTTAGTTTGTCCATGGAAGGTCAATGGGTCCCCTCAGGGCAGGGTCAGCCAGCAGCTGCTGGAGATAAACTTTGCTTTTCTGCAGACTCAGGCCTTTCTCTCACACAATTAATGGGATCCTGTGCCACTTCCCCTGGGAAGGCAGAACAATAGCTATCAAGAGCAGGTGGCCTGCCTGGCAATCCCCTTGCCAGAGACTGGGATTCATGTCTCCATACAGTCCCAGACTCCCTGGTCTGGCTCCCTGCTCCACTCTAGCCGTACTGACCTCCCCTACTCCAGGATCAGATCCCTTCGGAGCCTTGTCCTACCTCAAGGGCAATTTATTTAGTTTTATTTTATTGACAAGTGATGCAACTTGCTAAGCAAGTGCTTTTCTCCTGAGCTGCCTTGTCTAGACCCAAGTGCACATGTACACCAGGATCCGTCTGCTCCCTGCGAACTTCTTCCTGGAATTCTGCTGAGATGTTCTTCTTCAGGGAGCCCTTTGCTGCTTTCCTTCCTACCTGTGTGTGCTGTGTGCTCTGGTGGAGACGGTGCCCAGGGCACAACAAATTCCCAGGGAAGAAAAATACTTTTCTTGGGTCTGGGATGGGTCACTTGGACCACCTTCAGTCTCAGAGGAGGCTTGAGGAAGCAAGGTGAGCCCTAGCTGCCCCTTTCCGGAGTGGTTCTGGTCCCGCTGCATGCTGGGGAATATGAAGTCTGAGGTTCCACCGCCAGCTCCTAGAAATACTGTGAGGCTGTTACCAAAGGTATGTGAACTTGCTGGGACCACACTGGGTGCCAGGCTGGGGACAGTACCAAGATGGTGGAGAGGAGGGCAGGCAGGAAGGAGGGCAGCATATCTTGCTGTTTGCAACCCCAACTAGGTGAAAGCAGCAAGCTGCCTCTTATCTGGAACAAATGGATGGCAATGATCACTGTGTTGAGACTCGCGACACTGTTAGAAAAGCCAACAGGTAAAAGCTATTCTGGCTTGGACCTTTAGGGCCTGGATATAAGGAGGTGTCCATCAAGTGTATCCATCAGTGCAACCTTGCAGAACAGCAAGGCAGGCAGATAGACAGATGGATGGAAAGACAGAGAAGTCATCAGCAAAAGGTAGACCCACAGGAAGATGGATCTGATCGATGTGTGGAGTGTATGCTCCTAGCCACATGGTCAGTCCAAAGCACTCACAGTCACCTAAGTCTAGGCTGCTCCCAGAATCCAGTTCTTTGTCAATGGGCAATGAGAGCCATAGAGGATTGTAGATGAGGGCCTGCAGGAGTTGTCTTGTTGGGCGATCTGAAGAGGCTTCAGTAGTTGCTCCAGGAAGATGACATGGAGCTCTAAGGGAGGGGCCTGGAGCCAGGAAGTAGGATTGAGAGGGGAGCCTTGGAGTTCGCCCTCACTGGGCAGTGGAGAGGGTCTGCAGAAAAGCAGGGAAGGGCTTGCAGAAGGTGGAAGGCAGTAGACAATATATGGTGGATGGAGGGAACTATCCTATCCATCTGGAGAGTTGGCTGGGGACAGGAAGGGTGTGTATATGAGATTCTCCCTGCACCAAGGCCTGGCACCTTGTCCTAAGCATCTTTCCATGTAAGGTGAAGCAGGCACTGGGCTGGCTCCATTGATCTCTCACTCGGGCATCTCTGGAAGGAAGTTGGGGCCCAGAAGGGAGAGATTTACCAAAATTCCCACATCTGTGGCTGTTCTCAACAATGTCATCTTTTCTCTACAGAGGCCCTGAGTTCTTTTGAGCAGAGGAAAATAACAAAACAAAACCCCAAACATAACAACGACAAAAAGCCCATCTGGAGTCTGGGGCTCGTTGGAAACAAAGAGAATGGGGAGGCAAATGCTGGAAAGCGGCTGGTGCCCTAGTTGGGCTGTAGGCTGTGGGGCCGGGTGCCCCCACCTGAGCCTCAGGGACCCAGAGAGTCCAACCCAGTGTACCTTTCAAGAAATGGCTGGGCCATTGTGAAGAAGAATGCCCGGAAATCCCGCGACTCCCTCCTCCAGCGAGGATGGGGCTCTTCCTCCTGGCCAGGAAACTCCAAGTTGGCTTCCGGAGGGTGGCCTGGGGGCTGGGGTGGCAAAGTACCACAGATGCTTGAAGACATAGCCTCTTTATGCCCCTGTGTGTCTCTGCTGTGCTGGGATCACAGTCTATGTGCTGGAGGAGACTGGGGACTGAGTGGCGCTGCCTGACGCACTGGACCTCAGAGGATGGAGGCAGGCAGCATCACAGAAGAGACAGCACAGGCCCTTGCACCGCCGCTTTGTATCAGACCCGAGGTTCCAGGGAAGGAGTGAGTGTAGACAGTGGTTGGGCAGGATCTTATATATATGTAAGTTATATATAACTAAGGGAGTGACCAACACAGGCTTGCCTAGCATCTCTGCTGGTGTGCGAGGGACAAACAGTCTAGAAGTTTGTTTCACCTGTGCACAGGGGCTCCGGGAACCTCCATGACAAGCCTTTGCTTGAAGGGGTCGGAATGATCTGGGGTGTAGAGCGTGGAAATGGTTGGTGTAGGCTAGAGGTCATGCAATTAAATTGGAGAGACGACGGGGCACGCAGATCACCTGTGAACCAGCCAAGGAGAGCCCCGACTTGGACAGAAACCGGTAGGGTTTCAAACTGCTGCCCTGCTGGGAGTGCTGGGGGTCGAGTGCGACTTGTCCTGCGCTCTGTGGTTTCAACTGTAACTGCCAGGGGGTCCGCGATTGGCTGTAGGCCGAAGGTCTGCTCATGGATTGGCTGGCCTAGCTCGGGGGCTGCGCCCTGGGGGCAGAGACCGCCCTCCCCACCCCCCTAGACTTCAAATAAGAAATCCCCAGCAACAGGCACTGAAGAACCGAGCTGCTGTTGGTGATTCTCCCTTCTGGTCCATTTCAGGAGGCGCCGGAACAGAGGCACCACAGAACCAGCTGAGCGCACAGCCCAAGCAGCGCCAAGCGCACCCAGACGCCCCAGACGATCGTTCGATCTTTAGCCATGGGGTCCGCAGCGTTGGAAATTCTGGGTCTGGTGCTGTGCCTGGTAGGTTGGGTGGGCTTGATCCTGGCGTGTGGGCTGCCCATGTGGCAGGTGACTGCCTTCCTGGACCACAACATCGTGACGGCGCAAACGACTTGGAAGGGGCTGTGGATGTCGTGCGTGGTGCAGAGTACAGGACACATGCAGTGCAAGGTGTATGAGTCTGTGCTGGCGCTGAGTGCCGAGGTGCAGGCAGCTCGGGCACTCACCGTGGGCGCTGTACTGCTGGCACTGGTGGCCCTCTTTGTTACCTTGACCGGCGCGCAATGCACCACCTGCGTGGCCCCGGGTCCAGTGAAGGCACGCGTGGCACTCACGGGCGGAGCGCTTTACGCGCTGTGCGGGCTGCTGGCGCTCGTGCCGCTCTGCTGGTTCGCCAACATCGTGGTCCGCGAGTTCTACGATCCGGCAGTGCCGGTGTCTCAGAAGTACGAGCTGGGCGCGGCGCTGTACATCGGATGGGCGGCCTCTGCTCTGCTCATGTGCGGCGGCGGCCTCGTGTGCTGCGGGGCTTGGGTCTGCTCCGGCCGCCCGGAGTTCAGCTTTCCGGTCAAATACTCGGCACCGCGGCGGCCCGCAGCCAATGGCGAATACGACAAGAAGAACTACGTCTAAGAGCGGGAGGCACGGCGGGGCCCTTCCCGCAGCCAAGCCCGTGATCGGAGGGACCGACGCGGGAAGCCGCACGTGGATGGCAACCACCACTGGTTTGCGTATCGCAGACTCCGAGACAAGTCAGGCTGGGTTCCGGCCAGGCTTTTCCGCGCCCAGAGAATCCTCTGACCGTCACCATTTAGACTCTGCTCAAAACAGACACTTGTGAGGACTTGACCGACCTCATTTTCTAAGAGCAGTTGGCCGCGGCATGGATGCGGCTCTCGGATTTCATCGGTGAAGCAGGCACTAAACTGCAGCTGACAGTTTCTATTGAGCAGTTCTGGATGCTGCCTTAATGTCCAGTAGCTCCTACTGACCTGAAAGGGCAGCTGGAGAACCCCAGGCCCGCAGACTGGGCTGCCAGAGGCATGTGCTATAAAGGGCATTTTCCTTGTTAGTGAAGAGGAGCCCATTGAACCAAAGGACTTGGTCTGAACCTCGTCTCACTCCAGTACTCCCCCAACGGGGGCGCCTGTAGGTACCAGAGCTTTAGAGGGGCTGCCCTCCTCTCAGCTTGGGGGTGGGGCGGGGCGGGCAAGAATTTGCTTAGTAAATGGTTTGAACACTCTCAACCGTGTCCTGTCCTCTGTCCAGCTAGCCACTCCCTGTGTCCAGCGCCGCTATTCACCCAATTACCCATCAACCTCCTCAAAGTCTCCCACGGGGATTTCTCCAGTCCTCAACTAGGAGATGCAGTTAGACTTGCAAGAAGCTAAGAATGTGGACAGAAAATCCCAGGGCAAGAGCTGGATTCAGGCTGGGGGAAAGCTGATTCCAGGAGAGGATCCAGCTGGAACCTCACATCATGGGAATGGACTGGGTGGTGGGAAATGCTGACGGTAGGTAGCTAGCTAACCAGCATGACTAGTCCCAAACGTATTTCCTCCCAGTGCTTGCTCAGTTCCAAGCACCACGAAGCGGCCACAGGCAACTGTACACAGCCAGCACTTCCCTCGTGTGTGCTAGGGTGAATCAAAGATGTCACTGGTCCTCAGCTGACTGCAGTGGATAACTGTTAAATGGGAGGAGAGGCACTTGCTCAGAGAATCTGGGCCTGACTCCAGCTCTTTGTCCCAGCTCCTCAGGTTAGTGCGGCTCTACACAGGGTCTAGCTAGGGTCTGTGTCCATGATGTTGGTAATGCAACTGTGTTGACAACCACAGGGGATCTCGGGTGTGACTATCTTGGGAGAAAGAGAGTGAGGGGCCAGGATTTGGAAAAAGACCCCAGGAGGGAAAGGCAAGTAAAGCCACCAGAGAGACAGAGAGAAAGACAGAGAGGAAGGGAGAGAGGGAGGGAAGGAGGGAGGGGAAGAGAGAGGAAGAGTGTATGTGGGTGTGCGTGCGTGCACAAGCGAACAAGCTTATTGTTTCCCCCTATTCGGGTAGTTTTACCTTTTGCTTAAAGACCAGGAACAGGAGTGGATGGAGGAGGAGGAGGCTGCAATGAAGCCCAGCCATACAAAGCCCTGAGAGCAGGAAGACTTGGCATCTGCCTCCACCCTGGCCTCCACATTCATTATCAAGTCTTTCAGGCCTGGCTGAGTTCATCACAGTGAGGAAGGGGATTAATCCTAAGGATATGAGCCTAGAGAAGCTCAGGAGAAATTCTGGAATTGGGGACAGAGAAGGCAAGGATGGAACTTATGAGGAAGCTGACTTCCCAGTGGCCTGAGCCCCAGTGAGACAGCATCTGTGGAAACCTCATTGGACCAATTTGAACTTAGCCTAACAGGCGCACGTGCAGGAGGGAACAAGCACAGTCCCAAGCTTGGGGACACATGATCCTAGAGCTGGCCCTGTGCCTTAGCTGGCCCACTTGGCTAGTGCTGTACACTTCCCACAGTGGTCTTTACTTAGAGCAGGGGAAGGGAGCTGCTCCACCTGAGTTTTCCGAACGGCCAGGGTGGCTGTATGAAAGTAGTTAGCCGGGCGCTGCTAGCCACCAGGATCAGGAGAGAGGAGCCCGTTGTAGTCCCTCATTTCCCCAAAGCTGCCTGGCCATTTGGGGCCCCTCTTCTAGACCACTCTGTGGGCTTCTCACCACTGACTTAAAATTACCATCAGTACTTGGAGTAAGAGGGAGATGGCTTAGGCTACATAGTGAGATCCTGTTTCAAAACCAAAACTGAAAAACATTTGAGAAATCTACCCAAACAACTCCTTCTAGGACTGTGTGCCATGCTGCCTTCCTCAGGAGCTCAGATGTCCACAAATGGGTATTTCCTCCTACCATGTTTGCTTCTGCAGTACCTGTGTACCCAGACAGTAACTAGCCCCTCTTCCCCTTCCCACCTCCCCAGGGACAATGACTGTTGGCTCTACCATTCTAGCTCCACCATAGCTGAAATGTTCTGTGAGTGGGTGTGAGCAAGGTTGACAGGAGCCTGGGGCAGTATTTCCCTTCAGGCACTGCTTGGCAGTCAGCCCTCCTTGATCGAAGGCCTTCCCCCACACTTTCCCATTAGCAAAGCAGTGTGTCCCTGCCTACTGGCAGGGTTGAGGCATGTGAGCAGGCCCTGCATGGCAGCAGGGTCAAGGCATGTGAGCAGGCCCTGCAATGCCAGCAGGGTCATGGCATGTGAGCAGGCCCTGCGGACCGGCAGGGTCAAGGCATGTGAGCAGGCCCTGCATGCAGGCAGGGAGGGTCAGGGCATGTGAGCAGGACCTGCACGCTGCAGGGTCAAGGCATGTGAGCACGCCCTGCATGCAGGCAGGGAGGGTCGAGGCATGTGAGCAGGTCCTGCATGCGGGCAGGGAGGGTTGAGGCATGTGAGCAGGCCCTGTATGGTAAGCTAAAGGCCACGGTGGAGGGGTGGCCAAGAGGGTGATACTACTACAGTCTCGTAGGCAGTGTCCGGTCCTTCCTGGCTTTGCTGGGCAGCAGCCATCACAGGTACTGAAGGGCTGGCCCAGCCTCTGCCCACTGACTTAGGAAGTCAGGAGAGCAGGTGAGGAGACCTGGTCCTAGGGCTGAGTAGAGAAGTCTCTGTACTTCCTGTCTGGCACAGAGAATGGCAGCACACAGGAACAATGTTTCCCGGAATCCCAAAAAGGTTCAGAGTAGACACAAAGGGAATGGAGCAAACATTTTATTTTATTAAAAACCACATAGTCCCACACATCAAATGCATCTTGCAATCTACTAGAGGCCAGGTGATATAAATAAGGAAGAGGAGGTCACTTCTGGAGAAATCAAATTCTGGAAGAAAAAAAAAGATTTCACACAATTCATCCTTTCTCCCCACGCAACAAACAGACTGAACCGAGGCCTTCCCATGTGTGCTGGGCTGCTGCTTTGTTGCTGCTCCCGTGGCAGGGTGAAGGGGAGTGTGCAGGTCTATGGAGGTATGTGCTGGACTCTTACCCACTACAGAGTCTCAACTGTCCCCATCAGAGTATCCGGACCCTCCTCACCTGGTAGACCTTGCCTGGAAAGGTCTTGACTTATCCTGCCAGGGCAGCTTCGTGGCTCCTTTGCCTGGTCAGTCTCTACTGCTTTCCCATCACCTAGCAGCCTCTTCCCCTTCCCCTGCCAGATGGCCACATACACAGCAGGGCTGCTGACACAGTGCAGGAGGGAGGTCTGCCTCCACCCAGCCCTGGCACGGGCTGCTCCCCACAGCCCAGTACACACTTGCTACCTGTGGGCTAAGGGTGCTGTTGGCTCCTGTTTGGAGTCAGACTAATTACTTACTTACACAGCCCAAGGTCACTGCTGACTACCTGAAAGTCTGACCAAGGATTTCCTGGTCCAGTCTAGATACCTTCCTTAATATGGCCTTGAATGCTCAGGCTATTCTGATTGAATGAAGTTCCTGAGACTCACGAGGCCACTGTAGTCCCGTACAGCTCAGACTTTAACAAGGATAGGGCAGCTCCAGGCTGAGCTGTTTCTCGTGTCAGAGCCTTGGAAAGGCTGCCTGGTCAAACAGGCTGAGATGGCTACACAGGCATAGGAATCACATGGTTCCTCAAAAAGAAGGGTCATGTGGAAAAATAGTGAGGGCTTCACAAGGGAGCCGTCTTGGGCCACATGCAGTAGGCCTCTCAGATAGCTGTCCACAGCTGAAGGCTCACGCAGAGCCAGCATTTCATGGTCTGTGGCCGGGTAGTTGCCAATAGCTTCCTTTCTTACTAAAGACTGAGTGCAGAAAGGCTCAGAGTGCCACTTTTGTAGGCTCCAGCCTAGGGCTTGTGGCTGTAAGAAACTGGATGACTACTGGGGCTTGCACTGGGGTAATCACACATGATGCGCAGCCCCAAGGTGTGGGCATTAGAGAGAAAATTTGAGGTTGTTCTGAGGGGTCAAAGGTACTTAATGAAATTAAGCTTTCTCAGAAGTGCTCCATTGTGGCCCTGCTAGAATTCTTAGGACAGACATTTCTGGGAAAAATCTCCAGACCCTGCTCTGATCTGAAACACAAGTAAAAGTCTCTGTTGAGGGAGACAAAGCAGGAGTCGGCTTGAGACCCAAGGACTGCCCACCCTGGCTTACCCTCAGGACAGCAGAGACACGAGAGCATCCAGGAACTTGCTCCGGTCCTCGACTTTCAGCTCAATTACTGAAGTAATGAAAGGAAAACATCTTGTGAGTGGGGAGGAGTGAAAAACAAGGCCTCATACATGAACTCCCCCTCCTCCCTCAGGCCGACAACTCTCCATCGCATTCCACAGCCAGGCCTGGAAGGCTCTGCAGTATTGGAGTTCATCCCTTTCCCACTATACTCCCACTTCAGACCTGCTGGCTGCTCTGTGGAAAGGCCAGAGCCTTGTCCTGCAAGGACTCCCAGGGCATACAAGGGTCAACAATGTCAACCAGCAGAGGGGACACAAGGCACATGACAGCTTTGATACAGACTTGGACAGGGATTGGCATAAATGCCTGTCCCCCACAGCAGCGCAGGCCACATCAGACCTGCTTTGTCCTGTGCCTCAGCTTCAGCATTGTCTTCTGCAGAGGATATAATATGAACTTCTGTTCTGAAGGGCAGACAGATTCAGACAGGCATGATAAAGCGATGCCAGAGCCTGGATAGGGCTGGTTTGGGACATTGCAGGATGTTCCATGCTGTTGGCCAACTCCCCAGGAGTGCAAAGCCTTGCCTATCAGGCAGGAACTGACCACAGTAGGCTCTCCAATCCCCAGGAGAAGCCAGGGATCTTCCAACGCAAACCCTCCCTGTGTATAAAGGTGGGCTGTGGTCAACCTGCCCATATCTCAAGCAGAAAGCAGGAGCTAGTGCTCAAGATGGACCAACCCCCACAGTGCCACGGCTACAGCTCCCTGACACAAAGAAGCCTGCCTGTGACAGTGCAAGCAACCTGAATACAGGTCAGTGTTAGGGAATCAGAGAGTGATAACGTAATGTCCTTTCTGAAAGACGTGGATAAAATGCTGAGGTAGCCAGGTGGTGATGGCACAGGCCTTTAATCCCAGCACAGGGGAGGCAGAGGCCAAGCTCTGTTAGTGTAAGGACAGCCTGGTCTACATACTGAGTTCTAGGATGGCTAGAGCTACATTAGAGAGACTCTGTCTCAAAAGAAACAAACAAACAAAAACCAAACAACTAACCAACCAGACAACGAAACAACAAAACCCCCAAACAAACTGAGAGGTGGGATTGGGTCAGTTGTGTTCCTCTAAGTTCCTTTGTTGAAACCCCAACTTCCAGTATCTCAGAATATGACACCTGGAGACAGGACCTTCAAAGAAGTAAATAAGGTGCTCAGGCTGGGTCACAGCCCAGCACGACTAGTTGTCCTTCTAAGAAGAGATCAAGGCACAGACATAGAAGGGTTTCAGAAAGGACAGCTTTGCAGCCAAGAACAGAGGCTACCAGCCACACTGACACCTTGACTTCAGGCACCAGGCATGGCACTGAGAGGAATTAGGCCATGTAAGCCACCCAGGCTACAGTATTTGCAGCCTAGTGAAGCAGTGGCAGTAGTGGGTTAGTAAGCCAAGTCTGTTTACTTTAAAATGTGTCAACAAGGGGCTAGAGACGGCTCAGCAGTTAAAAACTCTAGTTGTTGTCGCAGAGGATCCAGGCAAAACATTCATACACATAAAGTAACATGAATAAATCAAAAAATTATCAAGAAGATAGGGCTAGGTTTGGTGGCATACCACTTTAATCCCAGCACTTGGCAGGCAGAGGCAGGAAGGTCTCTATGAGTTTGAGGCAGACTCATCTACACAGTGAGACCCTGTCTCAAAAATAAGATAACAAGCTAGGGACAATGGTACTGCCTTTAGTTCCAGCACTCAGCTAGGGACAATGGTACTGCCTTTAGTTCCAGCACTCAGGAGACAGAGGCAGATACAAGTGGATCTCTGAGTTCAAGGCTAGCCCTGACTACATAGGGAACTCCAAGTCAGCCAGAGCTCTGTAGAGAGAACCTGCCTCACAAAACAAAACAAACAACAACAACAAAAAATCAATACCTAAACAAACAAACCAAAGCCAGGGCAACAAAACCATTCAACTGAACCGACAAAAAAGACAGAGCACTTTGATGGTCCCATACTTGTAATCTCAGCACTCGGAAGGCTGAGGCAGGAAAGTTATGAGAACAAGGGCAGCTTAGACGATATAGCAAAAATGAAAAACCAAAACTATGTCTTGTGCTGCTATGTGGTGAAGCCATTCTCTGACTAACCAACACATGCAGTGTGACAGATGATAAACTGCCCCATAGGTGTAGTGCTATGGCTCTTCACGCTGCAGCCTTGGGTCACCACAGGGTATGCTGTTTCCTTGTCCACATGAGGGAGATTGATGAGTGGCCTCTAGGGTCATCACAGCCTGCCCTTCAGGGGTGAGAAATGATTTGCAGGGCAGGGCAGTAAGGCTGTATTCAGGCTTGTAGCTCCCAAGCTGAGAACAGCTCACTGAGGACTGTTTTGGTAGGCTGAGAGGGCTGCTGGCTTGGTACCGTCACTAGCAGCTTGCCTAAGTCCAGGGCCAGTGCTGGCTTAGAGGGAGTGAAGGCAAAGGGCGGCCATGGGGCAGAGATACTCACCTGAGAGGTCAAAGTGGTTATGTAGAGTCCGAGAGCTGGTACTTTCTGCTGCCTTCTCAAATGCCCGACCAAAAAAGCTATAGGTATAGGACAGACATGTTGGGAGACAGACCATAGACAACACCCTTCCCAAGCCTGTCCCTGTGAGAGACAACGAAGGGCAAATGGCAAATGGCACTCAGGCTCAGCAGAGCTGGTGGGCCAATGCACTGACACACCCAGGGCCTTCAGCCTTGCTGTCCCAGGGCAAGGAGAAGCTACTCACTTCTTTCTATCTGAACTGTCAGTCTCTGGGGGGATGCCCACCACAGTCACCGTGGCCTGCTCTATGCTCAGGGGGGCAGCCATGACCAAGGGCAGCAGCTTGCAGCGTCGATTCTTTGTCTACGGAGACAGGGGCACTCTCAGTCACAGCACAGTCATTCTCAGCACTGCAGCGTGGGCCACATCGCTCAGGACCTAAAAACTGATACCATCAGGCTACCCCCCAATGCCTACAAGGTGCAGTCACCAGAGGATGTGCTACAATTCCAACTTGACATTTGGGCTCTTAGCCTCCCAGTTATCTACGGGCCCAACCCTCTTAGCACCCTCGCTAGGCCTTCAGGGACTCAGCCCTGGCTTTCCTTCCATCACCTCTTCCAGGTCTCTAGGAGCCCCCCCTAACACCCTTGCCTTGTTCTATTCTTCTTCCTCTCAGGGCTTCCTGTTTGAAACTCATTCATGCACTCACATCTTGTGGGTCCTCCTGTACACAGTTAGGGTGGAGGTGGTGAGGTCTTTCTCAGTGACACACCTACAGCTCTAACAACATCATCAAGGTGACCACTTAGCTGCTTGGCTTATGTAGGACTAAGATATGACCCAGGATGTGAACTAGGCTAGCAGGGGGCTGTTGAGGCAATGTCTGATAAATGACTAGGCCCTGTGAAGTGGCCACCTTCTACAGATGAGGAAACAGAGGTGCGGGATCAGAGCTCTTTCTCATAACTAATACATGAGGCCGAGATGTGAACAAAGCCACCAGACTGCAAAGCTCTTGTTTGGTCCAGTTCATCTTGACATTTTAGTCATTCCTAGCAGGTGAAGGGATTGGTTCTAGGACTTGTACGGATACCCAAATCCAAGACTGTCATATCTCTCATGGAAACACTGTACCGCTGTAATCTAGGCGTGCCCTTGCATACACTGCAATCACCTCGAGGCCACTTACACTGCCTATACGATGCCTCCACATCACTTCACTTGCACCAAGTCAGGGCACAACAAACACAAGTTTTGTTTCTTACAAATTTCTCTAAAGAATTCTTTCCAGAGCTGGGGATCAGATATCCTGACAGGGCCTCACATACACTAGGAAGGCTCCACCACTGAGCTATAGCCCGTCTTCATAAGACAGCCGTGAGCACAGACCGCTGAGACTGAGGAGCCGAGGCCCAGGAAGACAGCACTAGCTTATCTTCAGAACGTCAGCTTCGCTGTTTTACTGGCTGACTTGGCGTAAGTCTCCTAACCCTCATCCTGAAGCAGAGGAAGACTGACAGCTGAAGTTATCAGGAGCCATCTTCTCTGCTTCCCTACCTAGAAGTCCTCTACTAGCTGGCTTAGCACCTATCTAAATACCAACTGAGTTAGAATGCATTCTAATAAAGGTATAGGGCCACAAATCTACAGAGACATTATTCAATGTCAATTGTTGGGAAGCAACTCTATACAACTGACTCCATCTTTTCCTGATTTGCCACAGATGAACCTAAGTCCCAGCTGCACAGCTTTCTGGGTGTCCCTCCCTATTCAGCTGAATGACATGAATAATGAGTGATAACATCAGAGCTTGTAGGGAACTGGAAGGTTCCTAGAGATTAGTTGAGTTAAAATATGGCCCAAAATAAGGAGTATGCCCAGTTCCCACAACTGGTGAACAGCATGGGTAACTCCAGGCCATCATCTACCATATTAACCCGTGTACCTGCCCTCTTATACCCATGCTGCTGCCACCTCATCCCCACCCCATCCAGCTCCTCACCGAATGCACAAAGGACTTGAGCAGATGTCTGCTGAGCAGACTCAAGGTTGCTGGCTTGGAGAACAGTGTAACATCTGGAGTGCCCTGGAGGGGGAAGAGAGATGGTCAGAGGAGGTCTCTAGGTGGTGTGCATGGCATTGCATGTGTAGGGGAGCCTAACCTCCATGAGTGAGCAGTAGAGAAAAGGGCCCTGGGAGGTGACAAGGTTGGTACAGAGGCAGCTGGCAATGGTCTGCTGGGTAGCTTGCAGATGCTTCTTGGCGAGCTCCAAACCAAAGTACAGCTTGTCCAGATTACTCCTGAAACAGTACAGATAACGGGCTTACATGCTGCTTGTTGAGTACCATTGCTAAAATACCAGTGTTATATAAACTTTGATTTCTGGTTCAAGAAGAAGTTTAGGGATAAGAATTTATCTTCTCAGCCAGGTGGTGGTGGTGCACACAACTTTAATCCCAGCACTCAGAGGGAGAGGCAGGCAAATCTCTGAGTTCAAGATCAGCCTGGTCTACAGAGTGAGTTCCAGGACAGCCAGGGCTACACAGAGAAACCCTGTTTTAAAAAAACAAAACAACAAACAAACAAACAACAAAAACTATCTTCTTTCTCTCTTGACATGAAAGGAAGGAATAAAAATATGTATAGACAGTGCTGGAGTAAGAGATTCAAGATTCTGGGATCAAAGGACAGAAGACTAATGGGTATGGTGGTGTACATTGTAATCCCACACTCAGGAAAACTATAACTCCGAGGCCAGCCTGAGCTACAAAGCAATATGGAATCTAAGGTTCCCATAGGGAGGACCCAAGTGTGTACCTCGAGGCTCTAATAGTGCAGGCTTAGGCAAGCAGTGAAGGAAGCGTAAAGATTCCCACATGTACCCAACAGAGGGACTTTTATTCTTCTTTCCCAAAAGAGAATGTTCCCCTCTGAATATTTTAAATGTGCCCTTTGGAAAAGTAAGGCTGGCCTTCAAGCAAAACATCTATGCCCAACAAGCTATGTCCAAACACGCAGGGCTCAGCCAAGATTCCATAGCTTCCTTCCTAAATACAAAAACATATCAGATTATTTGAGAAAAACTTATGGCCTTAAAAAGAAAATGATCCCGAAGGAAACAGATGGTCAGAGAACAAATGAAACTAAAATGACTCCATCATGTTCTGAGAGATCTGGGTGACCATAACCTTCCTATAACAAGAACAGGATACTATGAAAAAAGGCCAGAAACCAGGAAGTGTTGGCAGAAATGAACACTTTGGGAAGAAATAAAACATTTAGTCAAATGCTAAAGAACAAAGATAAGAAAAGCTACCTCAAGATCCATAATGAAATAAACCCATGGAAATACAAAGCAAAAACATACAATGGGACATCTTTCTGGGAAGACAGAACACCACTAAGAAGCAATGATGCTGGAGGGTACAAAAACTAAAAAAGCAACTGTGGAGCTGCAGAGCAGGGTCCACGAACTGAAGTGACTTGTCTGCAAACTGAGCACAATGGGGGAAACAAGCTAGAACAGATCGTGAAAGCATCTGTCAGCGGGGCAGGATTGGTCATTGCAAAGAAACAATAATCGAAATGGGTGTGATTGCACAGACAGCAGCCTCAGCACTTGGGAGGCCAAGAAAGGAGGATCATAAATTTGAGAGCAGCCTGAGATAATACAGAAAAATAAATAAATTAAAAATTAAAAAACTAGAACCAAGAATCAAAAGGACTCTCACTTTTATTAGCAATGTTAGCTGCTGGAGGGCAGGGCACAATGGACTCTATAGTCAACAGAAAACTACCTTCAATGAAACCAAAGATCATTTGAGGGTAGAAAAGGGCATTGCGTGAGCCTACTACTACATGTGCTCCCTTTCCCTGAAGGTTATCTGAAATTGTGCTCCAGTCATATACAACTGTGGGGAGAGCAGGCAGCAGGCTTCAGCAGCTACAGGTCCAAGCCAGGGTAGGAAGGCAGAGGTGCAGGTTCTCCTGGAAAGAGGGAGTAAGAGATGACGTGGGGGCTCAGTCAGAAGTACTTACTACACGAGTGTGAAGACTTGAATTTCATCCCCAGCACCCATGTAAAAAGCCAGGTACAGTGGGCACATGCCTATAACTCTAGCACTGGGGAGGCAGAGACAATAGGTCGCTGGGACTTGTTTGGCTAGCCAGCTGGCTGAACTGGTGAGTTACAGGTTCAGAGAGAGAGACCCTATCTCAAAACTAAAGTGAAGTTAATGAAGAAGACACCATGCACACACACACACACACATACACACACACACACACAGAGACTACTTATTGAGAGAACTGGGGAGAGGAAGGGGCAGAAAATGGACATGAAGAAAGGAAGCAATCAAATTAAATATTCAAACAGGAGCTGGAGAGTTGGCTCATGGTTACAAGTCACATCTGATTTTGCAAAGAACCTGAGTTTGACTCCCAGTATCTACGTGGTGGTCCACAGCTGTTTACAAGTCAGTTCTAGGGGATCTTACACTCTCTTCTGACATTCGTAGGCACCAAGCATGCATGTAGTGTGCATACAGATATGTAGGCAAAACACTCATACATGTAAAATAAAATTTTAAAAAATTCTAGAAAAAAAATACCAAACCAAGCAACAAAACAGAGCAACTAGATTATAAAAGCAAACACTTAGGTTCTAAACTTGCAAGAAAACAAAAGAACAAGCGACCACCATAAACTCCAAGATACAAGAAAAGTGACAGCAATCTGTCACACAGCGAGCATCACTATGGGTGCTTGGAGTCAAGCAATGAAAACTCCAGGCAACTGGATGTTAGATAACAAAACTGAGGGGAGTTCTGCCCTGTTCCGCAGCACATAAGTGCAACAGGACACAGTAGACTACACAGAGCCATGTGACAGAGCAGGAGAACTTGGTACAGATTGAAGAGTCAGAGCAGTGTAGCTCCAAGAGTCCACCCAGAGCTTCTGTCTACACTGCCCTTTAAGAGGACAGTGGACAAGAGAGCAGGAGAGGAACAGTAAGAAAATGAAAGGATGGAGCTGAGTATGTGCTCAGGCAGCACATGTTTAGCATGTGCAAGACCCTTGGTGTAACCCCAGCATTAAAAAGCAAGAGGAAAGGCACAGGCAAATGGCATGCTTCAGGATTACACTGCTGATGGAGGACTGACCTGTATGTGATCTTTCCCATCCAAAAGCTCAAAGAGTCCACAAAAATGTCAGATTAATGAGTTTGGCAAGGCTGCAGGCACAGGGTACATGATAAATACACAAAAATTGCTTGTATCTCTATGTGGTAGCAATGAAAAAACAAAAATGAAATTGAGAAAACATCCAAACATTTATGTCAAAATTACCAAGAGATGGGGCTGGTGAGATGACTCAGGAGATAAAGGTGCTTGCTGCACCAGCTTGGCAACTTGAGCTCGATCCTCAGAATTGGAAGAGAAGAGACTCCACAAAGCTGTCTTCCACACACATCTCCACCCACCATACTTGTATACACACAATAATAATACTTCAAATTTTTCACAAAGTGAGTATAAAGTTAATCAGGCAACATTCAGCCAGGTGAAGCAGTGCATGCCTGTAATCCCAGTGGTTGGGAGGCAGAGTCAGGAGGACTAGAAATTTAAGGTCATCCTTAGCTACATATCAAGTTCAAGACTTGGGCTTGAAACTGAGGGATCTACAGATTGAAAACAGGAATGGAAAATAGCAATGGAAGACTTCTTCAGGGACTGCTGGCTGCTGATCCCAATGTTAAATTCAAGTTACTTAGAATATCAAAGATAATCCTTTAAAGAAAAAAATGGAAGTCATGCTTTCTAATTTCAAACTCGCTACAAAGTCACAGTAATCGAAACAACGTGGTGCTGGCATAAGGTTAACATTTAGATGATGGTAGAGAACCAACAGTCTAAAACATATCTTTATGCTTATGGCCAACTGATTTTTAACACAAATGTTAAAATAATTCAATGGTAGAAGAAAAAAATTTAAAAAACAAATATTCCTAGGAAAAGTAGGCGTCCACATTAACAAAATAAAGTTGGAAGTCATTGAGATGGCTTAGTGAGTATAGAGCCCAATGACCTGAGTTCAATCCTACAACCCATATGGTGGAAGGAAAGAACCAAATCCTGCAAGTTGTCCTCTGACCTCTGGCACACATACTGTGGCATCCACGTGCACAGACAATAAATAAATGTAGGAATAAAGTTTTAAAAAGAATAAAGTTGTTGTATGCCTTTTTGTGCTAACCACAAAAATTAACCTCCAAAGAGTCATATACCCAGTGTAAGAGCTAAAATTATAATACACTAAACAGAAAAAATGTGAAATTTTTGTTATTTGGATTTAGAAATGGATCCTTAACAACAAGACCCAAAGCACAAGAAGCAAAAGGAAAATCAGATGATCTGGACACCATCAAAATTAATACCTAACTTACAAATGGGAGATTTGAATAGACCATGGCACTTTAAACAAGCTGCACAAATGGCCCCATCCCCATCAACACATGGAAGGATGCTCTACATCATTAGCCTCAGCCAGATACAAACCATTCAAAACACAGACCACAAATGTTGGTAAAGATGGAGAAACTGCATCCTTCCTACACTGCTGCTGGGACTGGAGCAGCTGTCATGAAAACAGCCTGGCAGTTCCTCAGAAGGTTAAATCAAGAGCACACATAACCCCACAATTCCACTCCAGCAAAAGACGTGAAAGTACAACTACACAAAAACCTGTACAAGATAACAGAAGATCGTCAGAAGGAAGAAAAACCCACGTCTATCAGCTAATGAAATGGCACATAAAATGTGGTATATTCATCCAATGGAATATGACTGACAACAAAGAGAAGTCCTTATATAAGCTATAGCATAGACATTATAACCACTACAAAAGTGAAAGAAGTCAGATGCAAAGAACTACACATTGCACATCATACAAAAGCTTAGGAGAGCAATCTGCAGAAGCAGTTGCTCAGGGCTAGGAGGGCTGGGTGGTGATGGCTAAGGTGTACAGAGCTTCTGGGACAATGAAGAAAACTGCACAGTGCTGGCTGTTGTGCATGCTTTTCTTTGGGGTGTGTTGTACGTGTGTTTTGTTTTTTTAGGATAGGCTCTCACTATATTGCCCAAACTGGCTATTTTTCAATTTTTGAGGTTCCTGCCTCCCACCTCCTGAGTTCTGGGATTACAAGTAGGCACCACTACTTATGGTTGCACCATATACTAAAGGTCTTACATCACAAGAACTATGTCTCAATAAAACTACTTATTTAGAGAGAAAGAAGAGAAGAGAAGAGAGGGGAAGAGAAGAGAAGGAACTGAAGAAACCCAGAAGGCAGGGTCCCATATTTTTTTGTCCTTGCACAAAACCAACAGAAACAGCAATTCTATTAAGTTAGAAAGCAATCTGATTTAGCCTTTTTGTAAAAGCCTATGGAATTAAATTTATAATATTTACATGAATAGAGTATTATGGTCCAGTCCCCAGGAAGTCAATATTAAAAATAGAGAAACATCAAGCTGAATATGGTGGTGCACGCTTTTAATCGCAGAACTTGGGAGGCTGAAACAAGCAAATGTCTGTGACTTTGAGGCCAGTCTTGTCTATAAAGCTAGTTCTAGACCAACCGGGGTTCACAGTGAGACCCTCAAAACAAACTAGCAAGTAAACAAACAAACTAAACAAACAAGCAAAAATCAACAAATAACAAAATGAGGAGCAGAATAAGATCACCTTTGACATACAAGTGTACCAAAAAGTCACAACTCCAAAACACCAAAACTGGAATGTCCTACTTCAAGATACATTAACAAACCACAGGAGAATTAGAAGTAAAAGAATTGAAAATGAAGAATTAGAAGAAAAACAGGAGTGAATAACAATGTCTTAACAGAGTCAGAAGGCATAAGAGAAAAGAAGACAATCAAAAAGGGAACAAAAAGGCTCAATCCCAGCTCTTGGGAGGGTGGGGCAAAAGGACCATGAATTTGAGGCCAGCCTGGGCTATGCATTAAATGTGATGCCAGCCTGAGCTACAGAGACTTCATTTATCTCAAAAATATACAAAAAGGGACCCAAGAAGTGATGAACCTGGAGCAGGGCCAGCAGCTTAGGAACAACAGCTTGCTCTCTGTGGTTGCCATAGGAGAGCCATTCTCATGCCCAGTGCATCCTTGTGATTGATCTTCCGTGTAGTGTGGAACTAGGGCCAAAGGATGGCTGCCCGGATCATACCCATTACCTGGAGAGGCTATCGAGAGCCTGGATGAAGTGGTCTGTCCCTGAGCCATCCTTCTCAGGATTCTCCATCAGAGACATGGTGGCAAAGACTACGTCGCTGGCCAGGAATTTATGTTTGAACCCAAAATGAATGCTGAACGTCTGCACACGCATGTCCTTCATCCTGTCGAGGGACGAAGCAATGTGGCTGTCACTCTCAACTTGTCCAGATGAACAGATCACCCTAAAGCTCCTCACAGGTCCCCAAGAATGTGACCAATGCTTAGAGGATGAGGTAGACTAAAACACCCAGTCCCTGCAGCCAACTGTCCTGACCTCAGTTCTTGGCTGGCCTAGGGATGACTAGTACATACCCATCAGGCCTGAGGTATGAGCAAGATTCTTGTCTGTGTCCTAATGTGAGCTGGCCAGGCAGGAGCCCCCAGGCATAGGGCCTCAGTGGTGCCTGACTTCTGATTCCAGTAGTCTGTCTACATCACAGTCCAAGGATTTAAAGGTCTTACACATGCCAGGCATGTGGTGCACTCAAGAGGCAGAGGCAGGTGGATCTCTGTGAGTTTGAGTCTACAAATGAATTCTAAATTCTAAGATATATAGGACTATATGGAGACCCTATCTCAAAAAAAAAAAGAAAAAGAAAAAAAATGATGTAAGTGGGTCTTCTGTCTATGTGTTACTTTCATTGGTCAAATAAAG
>LOJH01008970.1:15019-31912 GCA_001685095.1 Ellobius talpinus
GCCTGTGGGGGGAAGAATCAATCAAAGAAATGGACAACATTAAATTTTAAACATTGTAAAATGCTAAAACCAGTATTGTATAGCACTATTCCTGGAGTGAAAGAAACAAATAGCTATTCTCATCAAATAAGGAAATGATGACAAATCTAAGCATGGATTCTACCACAGTCCTTCCAGATGATCCAATGAGCTTTATGAAAATGTTTACATGAATATGGGTGAGAAGCTATTTACAGGAGCAGAAATGACTTATCTAGAGCCTACCTCAGCATTAATGGCAGCTCACAAAAGATGGAAACCTGAAGTGGAAACCTGAAGCACACTGCACAACCTTCATGCAAGTAGCTTGAAAGCTTGGATCATGCTGGGTTAGCTGCCTTCATGATGATAAGACCAACAGTTCAGACTTTCAAGATCAGGTCTTTTGGTCATATATTATACTAGCTTTCATCTTGTATCACTTCTTCTTGTACTAGGTTATTTGGTGGATTCCACAAATCATACCACATTTCATTTAAAAAAATGAACCACAGTGAAAGGGTGGAAAGTACAAGAGCCAGAAATTGAGAATAAATAAGGAAAACCTGTCTTTAGGACACAGCAGAGCATATAATCTCAGGGTGGTTATAAAAGTATTCACAGAACATATGGAATCTCAAGCAGAATAGAATTCCTGCATGGAGAGGAGACATGGGCATGAAATCTCCCCCCAAGCTGTGCAGCTATTGGCAATTGGTATCTTCTGGGAGACAGAGCAATGTTTTCTCTAAGAAGAAAGACCTGTGGTAAGTTGATTACACTGTGGTGGAAGAACACACATCAAATAATATTTGGGCAAAACTGGCCTTGAAAGGGTAACCAAAACAGAGGGGATACAAAGTTGAATGGGAAGGGGAGGGGTAATGGAGCTGTTGAGTTTTGTGGAAAATGAATCTGTGCAAAACTCATTTCATGAAACTCTCAAAAAATAAAATAAAGTCTAATATATCCAACAGAAAGAAACAAAACAAAACAAAAAAGAAAACAACAATAACAGCAACAAAAAATCGACTTCAATGCATAAAGTTTGGTGGTTCCATAAGCTTATTTTGTCTAAGGATATAGTGACTGTCTTGGTATGTATACACAATATGATGTTCAGATTCAATAAACCACAACACTTTTCTCAAAACCAGAGCATGTCTCCATCATTGATAGACCACATTTCCGTGCTTGTTCACTTTACCATTAAATTCTAGTGACATATTAATGTCATCATTAGTTTCTAGGCAGGTAATTTGTTTTCCGTTACCTACATTTCTAAAATTAACTCATGGACTACTGCTGGTGATGTTTCCAAGACACAACAACTACTGGCACGAATAAGTCTCCCTGTGTTCAGCAACTGTAGGAGAGGGAACCTCTGATGGTTGAAGCCACTGGCACATTTATTATTTCCAAAGTATGTCCAGATTCGTAGTTTCAAGGTTGCAGGTGATAGTTGCTGTATCTTCCTTGAAACCAAAACTGTTTCTTATTTTGCACAGAAATGTATTTTTTAATTTAAAATGTCTACTGAAATCCACATAAACTACATTTTCCATTGAAACTATTGACAATTCTTATACATACAAAATTTTGAAAAGTTCATTTGTAAAACTAAACTAATTTCATTCATTTTTCAAAAAAGTTTATTTTATTCATTTGAGTGCATTTCCTGCATGCATGTATGGACACTGTGTGGGCGCCTGATGTCCATGGACATCAGAAGAGCATACTGGATCCCCAGGAACTAGAGTTATAGACAGTTGTAAGCAGTCATGTGAGTGACAGGTACTGAACCTGGGTCCTCTGCAAGAGCACCAAGTGCTCATAAATATTGGGCCATCTCTCCAGTCTCCATACTTTATTACTATCTGCTGCAAGGGTCTGTATTATCTACCACAAATTCTGATAGAAAAAAAGCTGAAAAATTTAATAATAGTTACTTATTTCATTGAGTCAATTATTAATTAAAGTATTTTGGATTTTATTCCAAATTCATATTTAGAAAAGTATCAAGTCTGTGTAGGAAAACTTTAAAGAATGATAGAGTAGGATTTTGAGATCTCCTGCAGAGCACAGTTACTAGTTAGCTAGGGGAATAATTTCAGATGTTCTCATCGTGAACAAGGGTACGCATATGATTTGATGCTATGATAATCAACTTCAGTTAATCATTTCACATGTCATTTCCAAATCACATTTTACCATATATAATTATTGTTTGTCAGTTATAAATAGAAATGATAAAATCAATTCATCTCTAAACTGAGAATGATTGTGATAAACATTCTTTTGTACAAAATAGATATTAACATTTTCATGTGTGTACATGTGTGTATATGTGTATGTTCAATTTTGGACAATTGCAAGAAAGTTATGTGTAGGAGACTGCTTGTTCATTTCCAGGCCATCCAGATCTAAAATAACCATGCAGAAACTGTATTATTACAATACTGAATGGCCTATTAGATAATGCTTTTTATTAGCTAGCTCATATCTTAAATTAACCCATTTCTATTAATCTGTGTATCGCCACGTGGTTGTGGCCTACTGGTAAGTTTCCATCCAGCGACTGGTGTCTGTCTCCTGCAGTGGCTACATGGCTTCTCTCTGTCTCCACCCAGTCTCTCCAAACATATCTGCTTGGGTTTTTTACCTGGCTCTACTCTGTTAAGCCATTGGCCAAAAGCAGCTTCTTTATTAACCAATGGCATTCACAGCATACAAAGGGGAATCCCACATCAGTTACAGATAGGATTCTTTATCCCTAACTACTCTAGGTCCACAATTTGATTCCTAGGAGCAGAGTATTTTTTCTGTACCCCCTGTATCATCAACACTAGAGAGGCAGAAACCTATGAGGACATGGACTATATTGGTAAACCATTCACAGTTATTACTAATCTTTCCCCAAATTACCAACAACAGATTTCACATCTTGAATTTTGTAGACCAAGCATATAATCATCACACTGCCTTGGTATTTTAATAACCAAACCCAATGGAATTTTAGAATACTCCCTATATTTTAAAATTATATTTATATTAAATGTTTTTGATGAGAATATTGAACTGTGGTTGTATATCACCCCTAGAAGCACAGAATATCAGCTGTATCATTCTTCGTGAAATTCAGTATATAAGACTGTTCTCATGTTATCAGGTGTCTTCCTCATTAAGGAATTATAATTTATATTTTACAATTAGTGAGCCATTGTTATAAAGAACAATAAGTGAATTTTCTGTTTCTCTAGATAATGAAATAATATGAAAGTGTATATTGTTAATAATGTTAATAATGAGCTGTTGCAGTGCTTACAATTGATAGGGAAATTTGCTCATTTTCACTGATCTCCATCTAGTGAGAGTTCTGGAGGCAACCCCTGAAGACACCTAAGGATAACTGTAGTTTCTATATTTGAAACAGATTTAGTATGTAATAATAGCCAATTGTAGTTGATGGTGCTCCATGAAGAAACCTGGATGGCACAGAAAGCATGATTTGCTCCAAGCCTCAAGCAAGTCCCAAGCAGAATATGTCTGAGAACCAGTGACAGCAGAACAGAATCTTAGAAATAAATAGTTGTGTAATAACCAGCATAGTGATAGACACTTCTTATCCCAGCTATTCAGAAGCTGAGGCAGGAGAATGGCAAGTTTCTGATGACTCTGGGCAATTTAGGGAGCTACTATCTCAGAATAAAAAGGAATTGGGGCATAGCTCAGTGGGAGAACATTTGGCTAGCCTGCCCAAGATCTTGGCTGGGATCTTTAGCATAGCGCTAAAAATAAATCTTCCATGTGGTTAGAACTTGCACATCATGATTCAGCCAACTTCTAGGAAGCTGTAGTGACAAGGTACACCGTTGCTTCCGAGGGTTAGAGAAGCAAAATTATAGACTTAACCCACATTCTTCCAGTCATTGTGAGGGAGAAGAGGCACCTTAATGTTTGGTGTGGTCTTCGTTGTAAGCCCTAGTGAAGGTGAACTTTACTTTCATTAGAGGGGACTTCAAGAGAAATAAAAGGTGAAGTCAGCTAAGACTCTTCTTATTCACATCACATGAAGAAATGCCAGAATCCTAAACATGAGTGTAGGAATGAAAGTAAATGAGACAAAAGGAACTGATTATCACTGAGGGGTGGAGACCCATGACTTAAGAATCCACCCTAAAATACTTTTAGGGGTTAGTTCAGCAGCACGACTGGAAATTCAGAGTCTTAGCAATGTTCTGTAGTTTGATATGATGATACTGGGCAGAACCACAACATTCAGGGGCAGAATAGTCTACTCTCTTCCAAGATTGGAAGCAGAAAGGGAGCAGAAGTGAAATGTCTGTGCAGCTTTCATTAAACTTGTTTGCAAACTTAAAGGTGGGAGAATACCGACATGGAAATGAGATGAATTAGGAGGAGTGGGTGCAGCCTCCCTTTCATGTCTATTGACCCACAGGAAGGCCAGCTAGTCCATTTGCAGGTAGAGTCAGTGGGACTGTGCAGAACACCAGCCCAGCAGCTACTCCAGGGGCCAGTGTTGAGTGGAGGATATTCCGTCATGACAGATATTCTGATGATGACCTAGCTATCGGTTGGACACCAGGCATTTTTATAGTATTCGTCTGCATATCACAAGTTATTGAGAAAAATTTCTTCATAACAGAGCTATCCTGTCACAACCTAAAATGTAAATATTACTTTCCCAAAAAATGGGGCAAAAAATCCAGTTCCTAAGCATGATTATATAACAGAAATACTTAAATGTTAACAAGGTCACTATATCATGTAACCTATGGAAACGGAGAGATAAAAAGTTAGTGGCCTAATGGATACAGAGTTTGTTGGGAGGTTATGGAACATTTTCAACATGGGGACTAGCTGGCAGATGTACATATGTACACACAAATGTCTTCATAGCAAAATAAGGAACTACATGGCTATCATGGTCCTTGTCCACTGTTGTTCATGTGTTTGAAGTTGATATTCTTATTCCTATAAACCATTCTGTGCTTTGGCTTCAGCATATAGTTCATTTGCTCATAGTTTTGTACCTAAAAGAAAGGTCCAAATATTCATTCCCAAGGTTCTAGGAGATGTACCTGATCGTCTTTCTAAATTGGTTTGTTACAATTCTCATTGACTTTAAACCTAAACCATAATAATATTGAAAGAATTTTGAGGGTTCAGCTTCTTAAACAATGGGTCATGACTCCATGGGTGGGTCACACTCCATAGTACTGAGTGTGGGGGTTGCAAAATATTTGAAAACAGTCCAAAATTTCTGGATACACAATGTCCAAGAATTAATTCAAAATTGAACATGTAATTAATAAAAGATACTCATCCACATTGGGTCAAAGTGCACTGCATTCCTCTTTCTTAACACACACCTGGAACACCTTGCAAATATACCACAACACCATACAACACAAAGAAATACAGCCTGAAACATCTCAGCTCAGGTAGGAGACTCATGTCTGTCATGAACTGCTGGACGTGTTCTGTTCATAATAATGTCCGCTGCTCCATTATTAGGATCAGGAGTGCTCTAGTTATGAAAACAAATATTGGTAACATTTTCTTAACCATTATTCCTATGTGTGCACTAAACTAGAGGGCCTTTAAGCTATTATTTTGTTTAAACATTTGATATTTTTAAAGCTGTTGTTTGAGTTGGTAATTTGAGTAACAATAAAAGTTTTTTTATGTTTTACTTGAGATTAGGAAAGAATTGTCAACATTTTCTGAAATGTCACTAAATGTAGTTCTTCTGTTTTGAACTACATATTTATGTGAATTGGTGCTCTGAGCACTAATGATTAAAATATAGAAATATCAGCCAGCATTAGTGAACACTGAGGGTATTCTACATGTATAGTAACAAACACTCAGTGAAAATTTGGTTCTTTATGCAAAAATCAATAAGTACATCTATCTTATTAGTGTTCCAATTTACACTTGCGTTTTAAAAAGTATAAAATTATATGCATGACAAAGAACTGTTCATGACTTATTAACAGTAAATGTTTGATTTGCATATCTAGGTTACAAACTCATAGATTTGGTGTCACATAAAAAAATGTACTGGAAGAAAAGGAATTTTGAGTGGGAATCCTCAGAAGACATGCCTTAGGGAATCTCTTATGATTCTAAACCCTCTGTGTCCCCTAACACACAATGGAATAGTAGCTCAGCTCCTCTGTGTTCATCTAGATCAGTCGCCCCATGCAACAACACAAGAAAGGATTTTCTCAGCTTATTCCATGAGAGGCATCAAGAGTCCCAGCGACAAACTTAATTTCCTGTTCAGTATGTTCCTGATGGAGACAATTATCTCTCAGTAAATGAGACCTCAGCAGTGTGTGAACTCAAAGAACAAGATGCAAACTTTGGTTAATGGTGATCAGTGCCCTTTCATTTTTTTCCCTTTGAGTCTAGGAACCTTGTCTGTGTAAGAAGCTATCATGTACAGAATCCAGTGTGAAAATGCAACTTCTGGAGACTTTGGTACCATCTACTTAAGTTACTATCACCTAGCTTGCACTGTCCTCAAAAAACCCATTCTACTAGTAGGGCAAGTCGCTTTGAGATTTGCGAAGTGGGTAAGAGCTCTGACATCATGCACATGGAGCCGTTGTTTTCTTCTTTGACATGGGAAGTGAAGTGAGTTCAGTGAATAAAACCAGTTCTGGAGCCAGGTATGGTGGCACACACTCTTAATTCCAGCACTCGGGAGTCAGAGGCAGGAAGATCTCTCTGAGTTTGAAGCCAGCCTGGTCTCTAATGCAAATTCCAGGCCAGTCCAGGTTGCATAGTGAGACCCTGTCTCAAAAGCAAACAAACAAAAAGAAAATAAAATCAGTACTGATGAAGAAAGTGCAGAACTGGCTAAGCTCTATTCTTAGCCTTAAGCTAAAACCTTATCATGTATTTCTCCAGGCCACTAAGATTCTTTTGAAATGGAGCATGCTACTTAGATAACTTGATTTTGTGACTCCCACAAGATTTCTGTGAAGGCTGGAGAAAAGAAAAGAAGTTAACATTTAATAAGAAATGCTAAATCTAAACCAAAACTGCAGGAATCTCATAGCAGCCAGTTCAGTTTCTAGCATGAACTGATGCTGGAAGATATAATGGAAACCTGGTTGTCATACTGCCACCTGGATCAAAGCTTTTTCTCAATGTAATGTGATAATCCCCTGTTGCTGAAGTTCACCATTGCACCTTTGGGTTTGTGTATCTGAAAGCAAAAGAAACATTCTTAACTGATCTAGAGGAGAAAAAAAATAGTTCGAAAAGTTTCAGAATGAAAGCAATCAGAATACACTTGTAAAATTTTCTGGAAATGCAAAACAAAGAAACGATAACCTAATGGCTTTTCATCAAAATGACTAGATGTTATGAACAAAGAATAAACATCTCCCAAATTTCAAAGGAAAGGTGTTTTCATCTTAGACATCTGTGTAGCTTATTCCTTTTGAACTGTGAGGTAATGACATTTTCAGGCTTGCATTTTCTTAACTACTTTCCCCCTGTAGTGTTTCTTAAGATGCTATTTAAAGTTGTGCTTTCAAAAAAGCGAAGGACCCAATCAAGACTGGAATGCAGCCTGGGGTCCTGTTGACATGGTAACAATGTCCTAGGATAGCATCTGCCAGGGATTTGAAGGTAGAAAAGCCATTGTAGCGCAGAAGTAGAATTACTCAGGTAAGGAAAGCACAATAGAAGGGATGAGTTGAGATGAATAATGCCCTAATGAGACAGAATGGGAAATAATAGGTGCAGAGAAAGCTATGCAAGTGAAAATATTAAGCAATTATTCACCAGCAAGAGAAGAAAAATGTGCTATTAGAGGGTTCATAGTGCAGTTACTGTCAATATTGATGTGTGGCTTTCCTAGGAGAACAGGATATAACTTTAAAAAGATTTCACTTGAGATTGTGACATGGTAAAGTGGACCTATGTCACATGTCACTCATAAACTATGAAAGTTAAGAACTGACTAGTCAATAAATGTTTTATAATCAATTGAGTTGCTAGGAAACTTATTTTTTGTAGTTTTTCATATTTTTCCTACTAAATGTCAGCTTAAGCACTGAAAAATCCATAGATCGGCAGTGTTTATTGTCTCTAATGAGTCGGTCCATCATGGTACTACTCTGCAGCTAGACGGCTAAATATTCATCTGCTACTGTGTTAACTACAAAAATAATGCTAACAGACATTTGATTAGTGGTCGTATCAACAGCATCTTGCACAAGGTGTTCCCAAGAAGTCCTAAGCATTGCCTGATATACTGTTTCACTTAGTGACCTGTTTACTATATGGTATATCACATGCCACTCTGATTGGACAAGTCTAGAGTCACTCACCTAGGCTTTCTCCAGAATCTGATATGATAGTAAAGCTAAAACAGATATAATGGCAGAGAAGAGCGTTGTTTAGAAATGGCAAGGTTAATAAGAGAGCAAAGAGGTTAAACGATTTCATATGCACGTTTGGGGGGCAGGTTTGGAAGTAGAATGTGGTAGGGAAGAAATTTGCTGATTTTTATAATAAACATTTAGCACTTTTGACTACAGGCTTGAAATATTTCACAAAAGGTTTATAGTTTTAAGCAAACAAAAGCAACAAGTGTCACAATTCAAATCCACACAAATTCTCTTCACTTTGTTTCCCACATGGGGTTGATGTTTTAGAGGAATGGTAGTCAAATCCCCTAGTAGCTGAGTGACAATGGCAACATACTTCCTTGAGATAGTAATGATCCCCAAGGGGTGACCCTTCTCTGTCTCGAGATTGTACTTTACCACATTCTTATTTCTTTTGCTCAACTTCATACAGTGACAAATGCTACTAATAGGCCAGTATAATGAACCTGAGTGGCGATGGACAGGGAGAGGATACAGAACCCTACAATTATTTATTAAACTTTCTATGACTTGTTTTTATTTACCCAATAGTGTTTATTAGCAAATATTGGAAGATATTAATTTTGTCATATTGTCTTAAAACTTATCAAGTGTTCTCTCTCTGAATATATATATGTGTGTGTGTATGTGTGTGTGTCTGTGTGTGTGTGTCTGTGTGTGTCTGTGTGTGTGTTGAATGTTTGTGTGTGTGTTGAATATGTTAATGGAGGGTCTTGAACATAAATACACTGTTGTCAGTTATTGATCATGAAAATGCTTTATTTTATGATACCCAAGCACCATCCTAGCACAATAGAATCTTTGCTCTCAAAGACAGATTGATGTAGACAATGCATTATATGGATCTGAAATGACTCTTTAACAGGTACTGAGCATTTTGTCTCATATATGAAAATGAAATGTTAAAACAATGATATTTTGAGCAAATCATCTTTTGTTTCTTTCTCCTCAGTACATGATGCCTGTTTCACAACATTTCTCGAGGTGGGACACCATCACTCATTGTCGCTATCAAACATAGAGCTAACTACTCACAATGATGGAGTGCAGGTAGAATGACAAAAATTATGATAGACTTGATAGGGAATATCATTCTTTCTGACAGAGCTTACTGAGTCTGAACCTGGAGACATGAAGTAAAACTGGGCAAAAACCAAGATGTGCAAACTTTTCCAGCAAAATTAGATGAGTGGATAATTAGTTTCAACTTACTTATAATATTTTAATACTCTCAATAAACAGGCAGACTTTTCAATAGAATCAAAAGAAACTAGTCATATGAGCACACACACAATAAGAAGGAATTGGCGGGTTCCAGTAAGGAATAAACCTGAGAGGATGAGATCAGTGTTAATGGTCTGCATCACAGAAACTTACCAATACACTGCACACATCCTGAAGTACTTGGAACCGCCATGCATACAATATTAAATGTGTAGGTGAAGTCAAGGCACCTGTGTCTAATACCAACAAGTGAGGAATTTAAGTAAATGAAATCAAAGCATTCTTTCCTTTATGGTCTCTAATGAATCAACATCCTGTTTTAGGCACCCTACTCCTAATGTCTTCCCAAGTTGGTAACCAATTACAGTTGATAAAATGTTTATTCATCTTATTCAAAACAACCAAAAAATGGCCTTCTCAGTTTGGTGATTATTTTAGCTGCATGCCTCACGTTATTTGCCTTCAAATCCCACTGAATAGCAATTAGATAAATTAAATTTTCTTCGTAATTTCCCTGAAAATTATGATAGTTTATAAAGCAACCATTAAATTTCTCAGTCTTTGCAATGAGGATACTGGCCTCTTACTGGGGCCTTGGAATTGGCATTTATTCATATGCAAAGATTTATTGTCTCCCAAGACATAATCACACTACTGGAGTATTGTCGCTACCGCCAGGGAGGTAAGGTTTGTGAACAGGTCCAGACACCACCTCATGTTGTCTAAATGATGTTTTGTCTTCCTTCTATTATCTATGGGTTTGCATGTGTGAAAACAGTATAGTTGCCAACCATTTTCATCACTTAGCTGTTTGACAACTACTGTAAGCAATAACATGAGCCTTTGTTTAGCTTTTTTTAAATTAAAAACAAAAGAAAACAATAACAAAGTGCATTGAATCTCAAATTTAATTTTAAGAATGGTGACTATATTTTTGTTAAGTAACAACCAACTTGACTTAAAAAATAAATATTTTTCTTTGGGTAGCATCACCAATCACTTCAAGCTATTTAGAATGTAACAATATAAATAAAAAAGAGTTAAAGAAGATGATTTCTATGCCACAGCTGAGTATCACACCTACCCATCTTATCAGGCCCTTCAGCTATGTCAGTTGAATATGAATAGTGGAAGTCAGTTTAAAAACTGAACCAACTGGACTGAAAGTATCTTCCTTTGTGCTTTAATATCATAATTTTCATCATATCAAAATGAAAACTTTTAAAGGACTAAAATCTCAAATGAAAACTGTGGCTAAATCTACGTCCAGTGATCTTGAGCTCCAGAGGCCCCAGGTCTGTAGTGCCTAGAAGAGTTTTCAAAATAGATCACTGACAATAACAACTTTTTTTTCTAAAACAAGCAGAAATTCAACAAAAGAGATCATCACAAATTTATCAGAGGAAGAACATGGCATCAGAATGAGAATTTTTCAGATAAATTTATCTTGTAAATGAGTGCAGCTTATTTTCTGATTTCTTTTAAGAGCCCTAGTATTTGCTCTTACTGTGTGGAAATTACTGACTTAAAAGGCTGGCATTTCACTCAACATCATTAATGCCAAGAATTCAGATGATGAATAAAGTATCTTCATTTGGAGCTTTGCTCTTTCCGCATGAATGACTCAGGCTGTTGGGTATCAGACAAGATGGAAAGAGACATTTTCTGCTGCCATGATTATTCAAAAAGTAAATCTGGAAATGAAGAGAAAAAGATGAATGAAAATCCGTGGTTCCAGGATCATATGACATAGAGTATGCTCTCAGAATGCACAGTGAGATGGGGACCCATGTCAGGCTCCTTGTAGCCTGAGATTTCCAGCATCATTCTCTGTTCTGTGTAATTCTAGACAGGCACGCAAAGAAATCTAATTATCTGTGTATAGCCTAATACTATTTACAAATGTTTAACCTAAGTATCTCTAGTCTAACCAGAAACAATGAAGAAAAGCTGCACTCTGGTTGCCTGCAGTGTTTCTGTAACATGTGTTATCTATCTGAGGCCTTTTTAGGACACTATATTAGTCTAGGAATAAATCATGTGTTTCATGAGCTGTATCCAGTTATTTGAAAGGAATTTTCCTTTTTTTTTCACTTACCACATCAGCATTTGTAGATGGAGTCTGCTCGTTCATTTCCTGGCCACCCAGGCCAGAAATAAACACATAAAAATTGTATTAATTAAAACACTGCTTGGCTTATTAGCTTAGGACTCTTATTAACAAACTCTTACATCTTAAATTAAACCATTTCTATTGTTTTATATTTTATCATGAGGCTCATGGCTTACTGTCAAGGTTCTGGCATCTTTCTCCTTTTCCCTTATGAAAACAAACTAACAATTTTGCCACTCATATTCAGATCTCTAGAAATTATTCCAGTTGAAAAATTTCATACAGCAGTTGTGGGAAGTGATGTACTTGAGAAAGAACTCACAAAGTGATATAAGGGAGGAAAGGGAATGCCTCTAACTCATACCAGACACTGGAGTCAGATTAATCTTTTCAAAAGGTGGCTCTGGTTAAATATGCTCTCATTATCATGTCTTAACCCCTTGCTATACACCATAGCGTCAAGGCATCCAGTCTCTTAGCTAGCTGTCTTTAACTTGGTCCTGTGATTTTCTCTAAATAAACGTTATTACATCGTAAGGAAGAAAACTTTTCCAAGCTAATCTGGCAACAAGGAACTATGTTAAAAGAAGTATGGGTAGCTTTGACTCTCGAAGCAGGGAATACAGCTGTAATCTATGAGGTCTGCATTATGAATAGGATGGCATAAAGTACTCAGGCCTTTGTACACATCTTTACTGGTTTTGAGATATAGTTGTAGTAACTATAAAATTTATTACTTTGTAGTTTAGAATTCAGAGGTGCATAATATGTTCACAAGGTTATTCAACATCTTCTCTTTCTAAATTCATTGTTTTCAGCACCCTTTCTTCATCAAACTTGTTAATTTACATGATTTTTTTATAATAGTGCTTTAACTAACCAAGCCAGTCATGGTGACACACGCTGACATGATTTTTTGAAGGAGTAGAGGCAGGAGGATCACAGTTTCGAGACCAGCCTTGTCTACACATTTTGGCTGGAGAGATGATTCAGCTGTTAAGAGCACTCTTTGCTCTTCCAAAGGTCCTAAAATCAATTCCCAGCAACCACATGGTGGCTCACAACTATTTGAAATGCGATCTGGTGCACTCTTGAGGAAGACACTTGGTCAGTCGTACTTATAAACTAAGATCATGAAACCCAAATACAACAGAACCGTCATATACAGGCTACCCATGCATGCTTCAGCATTGCCAGGGCATAAATTTTATTCATTTCATTTTTTTTGCAAGTGTTGATTTTCAACCTGCTTTTATCATTGAACCAAAAGTATGTCTTCTGTTTTTCCTGAGCGGTTTCATTGACTTTTCCATTCTGCAGTCTATGTTTTAACTGGCATATTTAATCCATACCTATTCTAGTCAGTTGCTGGTGAAATAAGAGGTTCTCCTTGAGAGATGCATTTTTTGATTCCTTTTCCCCCTCAGTTCCAAGTGTATCGCCACAGAATGTACCTTTGCACATTGTCCCCCAATAACACCAGTGTATTTCAGTACACACTTGACATTTAATTTAGGTAGGAAAACTTGATGAGCAAACCAAACACAAATCAATGCTGCTCGTTGCGTTGCTTGGTGGTTCACTGTACCAGGCTTTCAACTTCATGTGGATTCGGATTGCAGCCTCGCTTCTTTCACTGCAGCGTGAAGGCAAACACTTCTTAATGTGTCGTGTAAAACAAATCTACTAGGAACAACCAAGTGCACTGTTTGTCTGTTACTGTTTCATCTTCATTTCTGCAGGATAGTTTTGCTGAATACAGAATTCTGGACTGGTAGTATTGTGGGCTTTCCCCCCACCCCTTCTATCACTTTCAATAAACTATTCCCTGCCTCTTTCCTTCATGGTTTCTGCTATTCCATACATACATTGTCAGAGTCAAGATTTATATATTCTGTGTTTCCCATTTTCTTTTATATTTTGGGATTTTGTGGGTTTTTTTTTCTAAGATAAACTGCATCAATTGAGACTTGAAAATGAAAATGTATTTCTCAGCTTGCATGATTTCAGACCAGAATTGTGCACTAAAGGCAACACGAGTCCCGGCAGAATTCTAAAGAACACGTTTCCAATAAGCATCAGAGGTTTTCAATCTGCGTTGGTAGCTTCCTACTCTAAGATACTGCAACTGCAAGTGTGTCTGGGGTCTTGCTTCTCTGACTCTGTATTGCTTCCATTTAATCGTCTACTCAGTTGTCTCTAATACATTTAATCTCTCCTTGAACGATATGGTCAAATGTTCAATTATCTGAGACTTTTTTGCATATCATGTCTAGGCTTTCCGTCACACTAAACAAGCTTATCAAGATGTTTACAACAAAACAAAACGGCCTTTTTAAAAAGCAAGTTCCAATCTCCCTTTCCAGGTAATTGTGAATTGAGTCTCACATCCTTATGATTAAAATGCCTATTTATATTTTTTGTCCATGAATTCCTATTTTTTCAAGACTACAAATGATTTCCTCTACAGTGGGGTGTGACTGAAGTGTGACTTAGTAATGTAATAATTATTTCATCAACTGTACACAGCAGTGTCTTGAAGAAAAAGATAGCATATGTTGGTGACCAACAAATATTTGTTAATATAATGACCAAGATTTTATTTACTTCTCTTAATAATCACATTGATTACACTGCCGATGTTTTACTATAAAAGAAGGGCACTGCCTGCATCATTTTCCAGCTTCCTGCTTAAAGGTGTGACCTCTAGCCATGCCCCAAAGCTCAGGAACCCATTCGGTGGGGGACAAGGTGTTGCCAAAGCAACTCTGTAGGAGCAATCAGATTATGTTGAACCATGGAGTCAACTATTGCACTAATCTTTACACTGACACTGTGGACGAAAATCCAGTGTTGTGATTTACCCTAGTCTTACCTTAACCATGTACGTATACCTGTGCTTTTGAGGACAGTGAATTATTTCAGATAGCAGACTCCTTTTGGATCTTAGGAAAATTCCAACTCCACAGGACCCAGCTTTGCTTACAAAATGATACGAAGAAACTTGTAAGAAAACTTAAAATCTTGAATGAATTCCCTAAACTACAAATCTTTAATCAAAGGCCATAATAACCTCTAGTTCTATCAGTGAAAATTTATGTTGATTAGGTTAATTGATATGGAGACATCTACCTTAAGTATTTCTTGGGCTGCTCTCTGTGACTACATAACCAAAGGAAAATGAGCTGAGCAGGAATAACCAAGGCTCTGCGTTTTCCTGCCTACAGATGCAATGGGACTAACTGCTTCAAACTCTGCCACCTGGACTTCCACCCTGTGATGAACTGTATGCTTGAACTTGGTACCAAAGTAAACCCTTTATCTATTTTTTTTATCACAGAATAGAAAATGAGAACTAAGAAACTCCTACCATTTTTATTGGACTTGCCATTGACCTTCTAAAATTTTATTCTGCTCTAGCCCATTCTTTAGCTTCCTTCTTAATTGATAGATATGTTATAGGCCACAGATAACTTCCTACTATCATTTTCTAAATGAATGTAGTATCAAAACAGTTACTAATAATTTATCCCTATATCCATAAGTTGGTGCATGAGTCAGCCCTCATTGGAGAAGCTTCTTTATTCATGAGATGAAGATTAACATAGATACTCATATATGAAAAGTTCTAAATGGAACATCTATATCACACCTTTTCCTCCCAAGGCCCAGGGATCATTGCAGAATAAGGGTCAGCAATACTGTAGGAGCCAGAGGTGTTGGATGCTTACAACAAAATGGTGTTTACTGACACAACAGGACTGTTACAAATATGAAATTATAATAGTTGTGGCAGTGGGTAGAAGACCTGCCCAAACTCAACCTAGACAAAATCCAAGCTTGTAGAAGGGAGATAGACATGAAGGCCTACCACTAGGTGAGTAGCTATCAGAAATTGGCAGTGGTTGGGAGAGGTTGTGTTCTCAAAGATGTGGTCACTGGGTCAACCATTTGCCCGTGGAAGACTACACAGCATAGATAGGACTGATTGATCTTATAAATAAGGATGTTGACACAAAGATGGGATAGGGAAAATTTGTAAATATTGGAGCAATTGAGCAGGGGAGAGGTAATATGATCAAATTACATTGTATGAAATTCTGAAAAAAACACACAAAATATTAGTTTTGGGGTTGCTACCACCCACATATCTCTGACCAATTTCTTATTCTATGATGTAAGAACCTGGGAACTTTCTAGAGGTCTCCATTGAACTTCCCCCCACCCCATTACTGCTTGTAGATTCAGTAGGCTTTAGGCCAATTTTATTTATTTGTTTATTTTGCATTCCAACCACAGTTTTCACTCCCTCTTCTCCTCCCCTTTCCTCTCCCCACCTCCATTCTAATCACTGCCCTCGCTCCTCCTCTGCCTCCATTCAGAAGAAGTAAGGACTCCAATGGGAATCAATAAAGTCTGGCATATCAAGTTGAACTAGGACCAAGCTCCTCCCTCTTGCTTCAAGTTTGAGCCAGGCATCCCACCACAAAAAATATGTTCCATAAAGCCAGCTCCTACCATAAAGCCAGCTCCTGTCTCAGGGACAGTTCCTGTTCCCACTGCTAGGAACATCACAAAACACCAAGCTCCACAGTTGTCAACCACATGCAGAGGGTGTAGGTTGGTTCCAGGCTGACTCCCTAGCTGTCAGTCCATAGTCTGTGAGCTCCTACAAGCTTAAGTCAGCTGTCTCTGTGGGTTTCCCTGTCATGACCTTGGCCACCCTTGCTCATAGAATCCCTCCTTTCTCTCTTCAACTGGACTCCCTGTACACATAGGTCAATTTTTTAAATTGAGGATTTGGATATAGGGCTTGGCTTTGCTTTGTTTTCATAAACAATTACATAAACTAATAGTGAAATTAGAGGTGATTTCCACATTGTCACTACAAAGTAAGTGGTAGGATTGATATAGAAACTCTAGTACATATAAATTAGATAGACCAAAATTACTTAAAAAAGACTAATGTCTGGTTACATGAACATATCCTGTTTCTATAGCTTTTCATGAGATGAAGGTGAATGATGACACTGCAGATTATAGTGATAGAGGTGGCAAAGAGATGGACTTATTTCCCAGCAAGAACTGAAGGCCAAGACAGTG
>LOJH01008970.1:31953-43977 GCA_001685095.1 Ellobius talpinus
GTTCAACAAGAATACAAAGATCACACATTCTATTTTTCAGAGAAAGTGTAGTGTGAAAAATAACATTATTAAGGAAAATAAGACATAGAAGGAAATTCAAACAAAACTGGCTTAATGTGTTCCGTTGGCTGTAATAAAATACAATGACTTAGGATGCCTTAGGGGATTAAGGGTTTATTTTAGCTTTCAATCCCAGGTTACAGTTCAGCATTGGGTGAAGTCAGTGTGGAAACTTCAAACAGCTACAAACATCACATACACAATAAACAACAGAGAAAATTTAATGCTTACATGCTTATTGGCTTGCTTTCTTGTTCTTAACTCTATTTTTCCGCTCATACACAGCACAGGACTCCCTGCCAAGGAAATGGTGTCATTCACAGTGAATTGTATATTTCCACATCTATTAATTTAATTCAGTTAATGTCAGGAAATGATGTAGGCCAGGCACTTGAAAAAGCTGGAGTGGTAATGCTAAAGATGAATCCTAGGACTCCCGTAAGGGTCTGTCCAATGATCTCCCACATCCGAGATACATCCACAGTCTATAGGAGATCCCTATAAACTATGAAATACATGTAATAACAAATAATTAGGGAATCCTAGGGAGCAAAATTGATGAAGGTGGCAGAAGCCACCATTGGTCTAATTCCTCCTATGAACAGTCTCCCATTATAAAGAAATACAGCTCTGTTCTTTTCAACAACTTTATAACTTAGTATATTAATAGACAGATAATTATATGTATATAACATGCCAGAAAACATTGAAAGTTAATAACCTTTGTCAACACATGTTTTATGCTTATTAAATATTTGTTGAACAAGGAATTAAGGAATACCCATCCTTGATTCTGATTAAAGTAGATAATGCCTTAAGGACCTCTCTTATGTGAGTGAAATCAATTCACCTTAATCCAAAAACTTGTTTCCTTTGTATTATGCTTTGGATACTTTTTGCTTGGTGTGAATTGAGCACCATCTCTTCATTTCGGTTTCCTTTCTACTTGCCTTGTGTCAATACACTGTTTCTCCCTGCCTAATTCCACAGAGCACTGGCATACTGATTTTCAGCTGCTCGTGTGTCTCTTTGAAAACTACGTTATGGGATACGGGGTGATATTATTTTATATGTAGCCAGACACAGTGAGAAATAACATGACATGGTTAAAATTTTAAGGGATTTAGTTAGAGACCTGTGCTGAAGGATCACTTCTGTCATTATCTGTTTCTGTTTTTTTTTCTGTGTTAGTTCTTTCATATAATTAATTATTTCTGTCTATTGATCAAGGGGCCCTGTCAGTGGGACCAGGATATATCCCTGGTGTGAGCTGGTTTCTTTGGAGCCCATTCCCTATGGTCTGATGCCTGGCTCAGCCTTGATGCTAAGGGGAGAGTCTTGGTCCTGCTTTATCTTGATATGTCAATCCTTTTTGATGCCTCATGGAAGGCCTTTTCCTTTTGGAGGAGTGGATGGGAGTGGGATGGGGGAGTGGGAGGGGGAGTGAGAGGAGGGAAGGGAGGGGGAACTGTGGTTGGTATATAAAATAAATAAAAAATATTTAACTAAAAAACTTATTTAGAAATTGTGAAAACTGATGTATGTAAAATTGACGTGCTGGTTTGGATTTCATTATTCCTACAGCATAGCAGAGGCTTGCTAAATGTTTGATAAAATAAAATTGAATAAAAGAAACCCATATATTAAGCCCCAAAGTCATTTCATCTATGATGTTTTTCAGATACTTTTATATGTGTAGAAAGAATTATTTCCTGAATATACTAGAAACTTGCCATAAAGTTGTCTAAGTGTCTAATGATTATCAGAATAAGATAAAACAGCAAAAAATAAAATTACGATGGGTCACAGAACAGTAGAAAATAGTGGATATCAATTTTTATAAAGCATCCTGTGTCTTATTATTTTCTTTTTCAGTAACTAATACAAAGCACCCTTCATTATCCCTGTGATAAAAAAAATTGTGGCCAACAGTGATTTATGGAGCAAAGTTAACTTTGGCACACATTTCCAGAGGAATAAGATTCCACCAGGATTGGGCAGCATAGCAAATGGCAGGCAGGGTAAATGCAGCAGGAGGTGAGAGCTCACATCTCAACCACAAGCACAAAGCAGAGAGAGAATGAACTGCCAGTCCTGTGAAGCAATATGTACTCAAATCCCACCCCAGGGATGCACTTTCCCCAGCAAGGCCACACCTCCTAAACTTCCCCCAAACAGTACCACCAAATGGAAGCAACTCTTAAAATGCCTTAGTCTGTGGGGAACAGTTCTCACTCAAACCACACACAGCATACTCAAGCTGAACTGAAATCAATTCAAAATTTAAATTACCAGGGATATCTAGGGAAGGACAAGGCTATCTCATGACAGCATTATTATGAGTTTCAAATGCTTACCTAACTGCGGATCAGTTAATGAGATTGTGAATAATAGATGTCTGAGGTCACCTTTCATTTATTTTTGCCAAAAAGTTTTTATGTCTCTTTAATATCCTATAAGGATGCAAAAGCTATTGTTAAGGCTTAGTACCATCTGCTCTAGTTTTCTTTCTGTTGCTGTAATGAAACACTCTGATGAGAAGCATCTTGGGAGGAGACATTTGGCTTTTACTTCCAGGTTATGGGTCTATCATTGAGGGAAGTAAGGCCAGAAAGTCACAGAGAGACTTAAAGCAGAAAGCACAGAGGAACGCTTGCTTCTTCCTCGCTAGTAGGCATGCTCAGCATATATCTCCTGCCTATCTACATTGGGCTATCCACAGTAGGTGGGGATATCCTACATAGATAAATAATCTCTCAAAGATATGCTCAAAGGCTAATGTGATCCAGAAAGTCCTTCAATTTTGATTTCCTTTTCAGATGACTCTAGGCTATATCAAGTTGACAGGCACAGCTGAATAGGTATTGTTCCTTACTCATACGTCACGGCTCCCTACCATCCTTACTCAGTTTGAGTAGGTTTAAGAGTTGGATGTGTCTTACAGCTATTTGAACTAAGAATCCTAGAACAAAATAGATAACGATTTCTTTGCAAGAAAAAGAAATTCATTTAATGAAGCAAAGTGACAGATATGGTGGAATTTACTCTATTCTCAGAACCCTGGAGTTTGAAGTGGAAACATCACAAGTTCAATGTCAGCCTGGGAGACATAGTATGTTCCAGAATCAACTGGAATACCAAGTGTGACACCATCTGAAGGAAATGGAAATACAAAAGAGAAGAGAAAGGAAAGAAAATGGAAATCACAATTTCTTCTTTATAGTTAGTGGGAAAACCTATAAGTAATATAACTTCCAGCTGTTGTAACTAATGAGTATCAATATAAACAGCTTTATAACAACACACATATGCCCTAATATTGTTAAATAGGGAACTGTCAAGAGAATCAAGTGATTCAAACATGTTCATACTCCCACACATATGATGATGGCTCTGCTGGATTATCAGATAGTCTAGGTATGTGGCGGGCTACTTCACCTACAGCTCTGTGAACTCTCATTGTGGTTGTCTAGTAATGAAATGATCTAAGGATACAGTTCTCAACATCTAGCCCCATTATTGTATAACATTCAAGTAAACTACATGAAGGGAGCTGGGGGATAGATAAAGTTAAATAGCAAAGATTCAAAATACTTTTAAATGTCACAATCTGAATAAGAAATAAAATTTTAAATTGCACAACTGTTTAATTAGAACACTTCACACTGAATCATATAATTCTTCAGTTAAAATAATGCTCAAATGAAAATTTATTATTGAAATACTTATGTTAAAAATTAAAGAAGGGCAATAAAGAGCCAGCAAAAGCACCTCCACGTACAAGGATGGATGATAAGAACCAGTCATCAATGAGGCCTAGAAACTGAAGAAGCTAAAACAAAGAGGGGCAATGATGCATCATGCCCTGCTTTCCTGTTGCATTGAATGCTCCCTTGTAGTCAAGGATTTGAAACTGTAAAGCTCCCCAAAATTATTTTTTCTACAAATTGCACTGCTCAAGATATCTTATCACACTAGTAGGAGAATAACATACACGCCTAGCCTACTCCCATACTATCACCACTTTGGAAAACCAGAGGATAAAGTTGCTGTGGAATTCTACAGGAGCCATGTAGGACCAAAGATTTTCAACATCCCCTGGGCACAGAGGCTGGAGAACAGCCTTGGTTATGGAATCCAACTGAGCCATTGTAACACAAAGACAGTTTCCCTGCTACCATTTCTCTGTGGTCAGCAGAAATACAAATCCTTTCCTCCCTGACACAGCACTGACACCAAGAGAAAGTCAAAAGAGAACTGAACTACACAGCCTAACTCTGCCCGGCTGTGTGAGGTAATCAATCCAAAAGGTATTTGGTTTTATTTCACGAGGCCAATCCATATAGTTTTGAGCTAGAATTGCAAATTGCACCTTCCCTATCAACACAGTTTGTCACATGAAACATCACAACAAGGGAAAGTATTCAAACCCCACCCCACCAAGAAATATATATTGATATGAGTTTGTTTTTCTTTTAATGTAATATAATTTATCAAACATTGTCTTTGGGTAGTTGATAATTTATTCTGTTAACTAAAAGATTTCTATTATCTTATTACTCTTCATTCTTCAATAAATATCTTGTAGTGATCTTTAGTTTATAAATTCTCAGAGTTTACGATTACTCCTTCTATATCTGTAAGGAGACTGGAATCTCACACTTACTCCTATTCTTTTTATGCACATTCTACCCTTAGTCCTGCTTCTTTCCCTCTTTATCACTAACCCATTTATTTCACTTTCATTGTTTAAAAAATACTTGTATAAATCTTTTCAAAATGCTGTGTAATGTATTTTGATCATATTTGCCACTCTACTCCAAATCAAAGCCAAATCATTCTAGATCTACCCCTGTTTCCCTACCCTCCCAATATTATAATTTTGTGTCTCTTTTTTAAGTGATCCATTGTGTTCAGTTTGTGCTACTCTTACACTTCTGCATGAGCAGCCATCTCCTGTCTCTGCTTGAAATATGAGGGACCATAGATTTAAAAGAAAACTGATGCTCCTCAGTCATTCATTCTTGGTCATATATAGCAGTTATGAGTTTCCTCTGTTGATCCAGATATACCTGCCCTAGACATTTCCCCAATATTCCAACTAAAAGCATGACAGAGACATTTGCACATCATGCTAATTCCAGTACATTTTATATTGCTACAATATGTAACCAGCCTAGATGCCCATCAATAGGAAAATGTATTTTAAAAAGAATCTGTTATATAAATTTCCAAACGCCTCTAGATAAAAACTGTATGATTATTTTCATAGTTTCAAAATGTAAGGAGCTTAGAAGTCAGTCATCTTTGTTTTCCTTACAATAAGAAAAAAATAATGAAGATCAATATATTAATGTCTTCCCTTAGATTTACTGGAGAATTGGGGCATCAGTAAGAGAAATAAATACTGAGAAACAGAGCTTGAATTGGTATATATGAAATCGAAAACAATAAGTCCGGTAGCTGATGGGAACACATGTGAAAATGATGGTGAATTTACGAAGGCTGAATTTGGACTTATTTCAGAGCTAAGACTTGCTAGGATGTGATTTTAGAGAGTTAACCTTCCTCTTTTCATGCCACACCCCTCTAGAAATCCTCCAGTTTTTACAGTGAGTGATATAAGAAACATACAGCTACATTTACATGAATGCAGGGAGAGAATAACTGTTTTGAATTGATGCAGATGATATTTTCCCAGACGTAAATCTTGAGAGGTCTTGAAATTGACAATCTGCCTGCCTCTGCTTCTTGGGGTTAGGATTTCAACCTTCCACCACCATGGTCTGCCGGCTCCAATAATTCTTCATAACAAAATTATGCCTTCTAAAATAATGCTTTGCCAGGCTTTTATTTGACCTGGGAAATTACCAAATTCTGTCTCCCTCTTGTCTTGCTGTGTGATGTAAAGAGAGAGTTTAAAAGGTCTAAGGAAAAGCTTCATATCTCCAGTTTTGTTCCGGCCAGCCAAGGGACACATTTCTCACTTAGAAACTAAGAGCAAAATATAAAATCATAGAACTCTTCTTCACATCAAATCAACAGCAGCTGAAATCTGAGAAAGCTGCAAATCACAAACCCAACTTGTGATGTTTCTAAAATAAAGAAACAATATTGGCAGGAAATAAGGAAATAAACTAGCAGAGGAAACTAGAGCCTTCAGCACACAGCCTGGTCTAGACAGAATAATACAAAACATAACTTATAGGGATCTCCTTAAGGAATACTCAACCTGCTTGCCTTTCTGCACATAGCCACTACAGGTAGAGAGTTCCAAATTATGCCTCTAAACTCAGTCACCATTATGCCCCCAAAGCCCTAACTCTGATCTCTAGATATGGAGACAGATTCTTCCCACAAATAAACTCCAGCAACACATAGCAACTCCACCTAACCATGTCACACACCTGTACTCTCTTCTCGAAACAGACAGCATGTTCCCCAAAACAGCTATCTGTATCTTCATATTCATTACCAGAGGATGGCTTATCTCCAGGAAGGGCCACTAGAAAAACATCAGTCTCCAATCACCCTTATAACTCACCCAAGATCCATATGTCCCCCATCTGTCTTCCACCCACACCACGTAATCCCTCTTCTTCCAGTAGACATTGTAGATATGTATTGACAACTCCATCAACACCTATGGCCTGAGGAAAAATCCTGAGCACCTGACCCAGAAACCTCCATAATTACCCTGAGAGTCCTAAAACTCTGTTGTACCTGGGTGTAGAAATCTCATTTAGCCCATGCTGAGCTGAGACTGCTCTTGAAAGCTATTGACACATCAAGATTGAACCTTAAGTCACATACAATTGGCCAACCACTTGTGAAGTTTTGGTAAGATCTCTCCAATTACCCCCCAACAAAAGAGAGATAAGAATTATATACCAAGAAACAGTATCAATGACCAAATTTGAGATGCCTATATCCCATCACATATAGGTAAACGCAAATAATCCAAACAAGTATCCATCAAAAATTAAGACTCCCAGAGTCATGTTCAACCAAATGTCTTAGGTAATGCCTTATTGTTCTATTGCTGTGAAGAGACATCCTGACCAAGGCAACTCTAATAAAAGAAAGCATGTAATTAGGGGCTTGTTTATGATTTTAGAAGGTGAGTCCATGATCATTATGGTCAGGAAGAAACAAGCGTGGCTTTGGAACAGTAGCTGAGTTCTCATCCTGATCTGTAGGGAGCAATTAGAGCCCACATGCAGCGACACACTTTCTCCAACAAGGTCTCACCTACTCCAGCAAGACCACACTAAGCACTTCAGCTGAGAAGTAAGAATGTAAATACGTGAACCTGTGGAGGAAATAGTAAGAGCAAGTAATGGCTAATAAGAACCGCAATGTAATCTATGACAACCAATCATATGACAAAACTATATGACAATGGGATTTGCTACATCCTTGTAGAGCTCCAGGGATTGACCTGACTAGAGGTCATGGAGCCATCTCTTCCTCTTAGCAGTTCTCTTTAAATTAGAGGGAAAGATAATCTCTCTTTAAAAGCTGTTTTCCCTCAGGTTTATCAAAATTTCAGATAAAAGAAAATATTTAATTGTTTAGACACCTTTAATGCCTTAAGCCCATATACAAGGTAAGGCACATTGTACCTTGGCCCTTCAGTACAAATCCCAGCATCAATCCTTCCTCACACATCATCAGAAAGTAGAACTTGTCTGACTGTGGTGAGAGAAAGAAGGGGCTTATTTTACTACAGTCTTCGAATATCATCAGGGCACTAAGTGACAAACCAGAGCTGGTGCAGTGTTGCAATATGGAAACACAAGCATATAAACAAACACCAAAATTTATCAGTTGATTTGGTCTGGCCCCAGAAATATGCTCAGGAAGATGCCAGCCTCCAGCCCTTGCCTCAGTTCAAACCACAAAGTAGATACTGCCAATTTGCCAAGGAAGAATTAAAACACAGCTGTGAACTTGTTGCCTTAGCACACTGCAAAAAATAATAATATTTTGACTTTTGTATATAAATTGTTCTTTTTCTAGTTTCTTCCTTGCTCTTTCTCTCTCTTCCCTCTCATATTTTAAAGGAAATTTATTGATTCTATTTATACATATTTAATCAATGCAAAGATAGAGATGGATATGGGTTTGAAGTAAAATTGCTCCTGTGCCCAAAGCTCTAGATTTTATATTTACTTGTTTCTCTCTTGAACTAGGAGGACAGCACACAGGCTGTCCAGCTTCAATTCCACATCTTTATTATCTAGGTGGCAGTGAAGTGCCTGGGATGGAAATTTATTAAACATTGCATGAAGACAAAATGAGTGTCTGTGGATAGAGATTATTTGATTCATGACGAATAATGTAGGGGAAAGATGGGCACAAGAGGGAGATACATTGCAATTGCAATGTGAATCTGTGAGCAGGTCAGAAAAACCACTCATGCGAGGAGGAGAGTGGCTGCACTCACTGCAATGATGCAGACTCTTTACCAGCTCAGCCCCTTTGAAGTAATAGGATTGTAACAATCTCCGTGGGGTTTCAAATTCAGATTCTAATTCTGCTCCCACTCACAGGATACCTTTGGATTGCAGGATTAGCAAACGCAGCAGAAGAGTCTGCAGCTAGAAACAAATATAATTAAAATTAAGGCTGATGAGTTATGCAAATTATAAAAGATTCTGGTGAGTGGGAGCAGAAAAGATGAGGCAACTGAAAGCAAGCAATTCCTCTGCGGAGAGGACATTTGGTTGGCCACAGGACAATTTTGCTAGTTAAAGAATATTGATAAGAGACTCAGTTCCTCTTCCAGAAAAGTGGTTGCATCCCAAGTTAGCAGGATATGGGCAACTGATTTTCCATAACCTCAGAAACAGCCAGATACAAATGCAGAGAGTTGAGCCCCTGAGACTCTATTCTTCAATGCCCAGGTCTATGTTCCAAACAGGCACTGTGAGAAAGGAGATTCCCAGATGGAGAATGGTTCTTGCAGAAATCAAAAGAAGGTCGTATCTATCAGATGCCCTGGACAGCTCTGCACTGGTTTGGGGAGGAAAGGCCAGAAAGAACACGGCATGAAGTCAGTCATTTAAACTGGCAGGCAATTTAGTTAAAGAACTCCATGAGTACTTCATGTATACTATATGAACACCACAGATGCTTAAATTGAAATATTAAATAAATGAATATTTATACAGAGCATGTGGATGTAATCATGTATGCTTTGAACTAGTTCTAAATTACTTGGATTACTTAACTCAATATACTATATTACCTTGTTTAACCAACAGGAATAAATTAAATAAATCTATATATGCTCATGTCAGATGTAATTTGCCAAATTCTTTTTTATATAAAGTTGGTTGTGTTCAAATGCAAACTTTCTGAAAAAAAAAAGCCTACTGTGCTTATTCACCTGCTTACCTGGGCTTCTTTTGATAAGTTTTCCCCTTCAACAAGAACATCTGTGTCTATGCACATTCTGAGCCAGTTGATATTGAACAATTCTCTGCCCTCTTCTTCGACAGATGGTAGCACTGGAGGCACCCCAATAGATCATTTGTTACACCTTCCCCAAGAGTTACTGTCATCTCACACAGATTGATAATGACTCATCTTTTAAACCTCATCCTTGTCCAGGTTGCTTGTGTTAGAGTCTGGCTACCTGCAGGCACCTCACTGTTCTATGTAGACATTCATTAGGAATTATTAATTTTGGTGGCAGATGTACATGCTGAGTACGGAGAAAGGCTCTCACCTGGCCTCCACATGGCCTCCACCTGGCTGGATTCTATTGTAGAAATTCCATATATATACTGTTTGTCTTTGAAAATGATGAAACTTCACAGAAAGTGATTTGGGATTAATCATTGTGTTATTTATATTGCAATCTGTCAACTGGGTATAACAATATTATTTAAAGAATAAGATAAAGAGAAGTATGACATAATTGTTAATCTTTCTGTTGTTCATGTATGTTTTCTCTAGATGGTACAAACACATGAACTAGGAAGTTTAAAAAAATGACTGCAAGTGAGGCAGGATCAAGAGCAAAGAGATTTATTCCACTGTACTGGAGAAAGCAGTCTGATGTAGGTGTAATCAGCTTTCTTCAACAAGAATACGACTAGCTGTGACTGTTTCAGAAGGCCTTTAGGGAATGGACTTGACACTACTGTCTTAAGGATTAGTGGAAAGAATCCACTTTTCTCTATCAGTCATAGATGAGTTAGCTTTTTGTGGTAAAGCCTTTGAAAAAAATCTTCTGTGTCATTTCCATTATGTTCTCAATACCTTTATACGAAAAGAACATCAAAGAACAGAAAATGTGAATTTTCTCTATTCCCTCTGTCTGGAATGTTAGGCCATTTGTAACTAGCTTAAAAGCTATTTGGAAGAGTCTTAGTCTACCAGTTAATAGCTCTTTCCATGTATGACGTTCAACAAAAGGACTATTTAAACATTTTTCTGATTGCCATGGTTATAAATTAGATTTAGTGAAAAAATAGTAGCTCTTAAGTTCATTTTAAGTCTTAAGTTCATTTTAAGTATGATGTCAATTAAATCTGATGTTTCTCTGTTTATCTTTCTTGTCCAGGTGAACTAGTTATTAGGGGAAGCAGCATATTGGAATCACCTATTACTAAAAGACTGAAATTTATCTGTGTCTTTAAATTTAGTGGTGGATTTTTACTATGAAGTTGGGTGCCCCAAGGTTTGGTGCATATATGTTTAGAATAGTAATGTCTTCTAAGGTAACTGCCCCCTAGATTGCGATGAAGTGTCCCTTTTATCTTTTCTTATTAGCTTTAGGGTGAGGATTATTTTGTCATATTTTGGGGTATTGATACCTATTTGCTGCCTGGTCTCATTTATTTGTAGTACTTTCATTCATTCTTTAAAGCAATTGGAGAAGAAAACTGCTCATTTGTTTCCCAGCTGCCCAGACTCAAATAATCACACAGAAACCATACTAATTACAACACTATTTGGCCAATGACTCAGGTATATTTCTAGATAACTCTTATATCATACACTAACCCATTTCTATTAGTGTGTGTATAGTCACAAGACTGGTTTACCAGGTAAGGTTCTGTTCTGGTGTCTTTCTCCTTTGGAAACTACATGGTATCTTTTTGATTCTGCCTATGGTCTCTCTCTATCTTTGTTCTAATTTCCTGCCTGGCTTTATTCTGCCAAGTCATTGGTCAAAACAGCTTCTTCATTAACCAATGGTAATAAAACATATTCACAGCATACAAAGGGCAATCCCACATCATCTCCCCTTTTCTGTCTAGATAAAAAGGAAGGTTTTAAACTTTAACATAGTAAAATTACATATACAAAACAGTTATCAAGCAAGAATTATAGTTACAATGTTTAGCCCATTCACATTTGGCAAATTAAGGAAAATACTCTATCATATATCCTATTTTTGTGAGTCTAAAGTTTTATATCAAATTTATCCTTTATCATAACCAAAGAAAACTATAACATGTGTCTTCAACTCATAAAAAACCCAAGAATTATATATTACTTAAGTAAACAGGAAGTACATTGTAAACAACTTCTAAAATTTTAAAATAGAAAGAGACATCTCGCTGTCTGGACAGACAACCAAAATTCTTCTGTAACATTGGGGCATTCATCTTTAGCCTACAGGCTCATAGCATCTGGTAGACTTTTCATGAAGCATGAAATTTGAAGATCTGTTCTACCTTGTAATGGCATAATTTATCATTTACTTTATTCTGTGTCCTGCATCATGTCTGGCAGCTTCTTTGGTAAAGCAGTAACACTGGAGGATCATCCTATCTTTTGGAAAGTTTAGCAGTCACTTTTTGTTCCTTCATGTTCAGTTCATACAGCATACCATCAAGCAGTCCAGGCAAGAGCAGGTTCTTGCCCAAATGGCTAGCCTTATCACATTGAAGGCAAATGATGGAGGAGGGTCATCTGTCTTATGTGTTACTTTCATTGGTTAAT
>LOJH01008971.1:0-28953 GCA_001685095.1 Ellobius talpinus
GTGCGGGAGCCGGGCGGGACAAAAAGCAGGCCCGTGCTCCCCTATCACTACAACACCCCCTGATCCGATATTTTAAAATAATCACTTAATTTTGAAAACTAACTTCGATACTGTTTTATGATAAAGGCGTTCAGGAACCAGTGCTTGTCCCAAATGGTTTTATTATCAAACTTTTGGCTGAGTGTGGTGGTACAGTTAATGCCTAGTAAAAGTCGGAGGCAAGCAGATCTCTGTGAGTTAGGCCAGCCTGGTCTAAGGAATGAAATCTACAAGAAAGCCCTGTCTCAAATGGTTGTTTGAGGCTAGAGGAGTGCCCTGATCTTGAGAACAGCCATGGCAATGAAGTACAGTCCACACCAGCTGGGGCTGAAGTAAGACTGTTTCCAAACCAAACCCACCTCTCCTGTTCCCTCTTCACTGCGCCACTTCCTATGCGCTAATAAGCATATACACTTAACATTAAAGTAGTTTTATACTCAGTTACAAACCAGCAAAGAACATTTCTGCTACAACTGAAGCATGAAAGTTGCATGGGTTGGGTTGTTCTTTTTGACATCAGCTGTTTAAAATATTGCCTGAATTTTCCAATCACATAAAGGGTCCATATTCCATACTAGAAGTACTTTCCAAGAACATGAGCATCTAACAGGTTATGTCTGCTTTTACTTAAAGATTTAGTATATATAGGAAAAAATGTTATAGCAAAACTATAACATTTATCATCTATTCCAAGAACTCACACAGATACTGTTAAGGGCACATTTACAAAATAACTGCAGATCTTAAATTTATGGATACTTTCAAAGAGCAATATATAAAGCCAGGTACATAAAAGACATAACCATTAACAAAATGACCATAAATCACACATTAGCATGCATATAATCAAAACACTGAAGTGTAGCGATAAGTTTGAGACTAACTGGTCTACATACTAAGTTCCAAGCCAGCCTAAACTCAGGCTTCTGCCCCCAGCCAAGATTCACACCCCAATAATATCCACTGATGTGGGAGTACCCTCTGTGTATTGCTTGTATTGGTTAATGAATTAAGAAACTGCTTTGGTCTGACAGGGCAGAACTTAGGTAGGTGGAGAAGACAGAACTGAATTCTGGGAGGAAGAAAGCAGAGTCAGAGACGCCATGGATCTGCAGCCAGAGATAGATGTGCTGAATTTTACCCAGTAAGCCACTGCCGCATGGCAATATACAGATTAATAGAAATGGGATAAATTAAGATGTAAGAGTTAACCAATAAGAAAACTAGAGCTAATGGGTCAAGCAGTGATTTGATTAAGAGTTTACTGTGTGGTTATTTCGGGGCTACTGGGTGGCTGGGACAAACAAGTACACCCTCCTGCAACAGTCCACAATTGCTGACTTAGCTGACAATCATTTCACCATCTGTGCCTGGCAATGCTCAAGCATGCATGGGCAGCCCGTTTATGGCGGTTCTCCAGTTCTATCCTGGGCAGTCCTAGATGCCTGTTATTGTCATGCCCAAGGTTCCAGTCTTCCTTTATGGTGTCTATCCAGCATTTTTTGGGGCCTTCCTCATGGCCTTAACCCTGTGCACTCTTCCAATCAGTGCTATCTTGCCATCATTCATTCCCGCACTTGGTTCTGAAATCAACCTCAACAATGAAATGAAACCCGAGTGAGTCAAAGCTGAAAGCAAGGCCAGTAAGTGTTATAAAGTATTTCCATTGACTTCAAAACCAGCACTTCATTTACTTTAAGCCAAACAAAATTTCATTTACTTTTATTATTTCAAACTTCATTTACTTTTCATTTACTTCATTTACTTTAACACAAACAAAACCTTCCAATTAATGTTTCCAAACATAACATTAACTACTTTATTTTCTACTTTCCCCTGGTTTTAAGACAGGTTCTTATTCTGTAGACTGATTGGACTTGGCACGAAGCAATCATATGCCTCAGCCTCCCAAGTATTGGAATTACACGAGCCACATGTTCAGTATCCAATTATTAACATTTTAAATTATTGACATTCTAATGACCCTTAAATATGTGAGTGGATTTCCGGCTATATTCAGGTTCCACTGAAAAAAGAATCCAAAAGGTATTGTCATTTAACAACTACTTTTAAACTTTAGATTTAAATCCTATTTTTAAACTGTTATTAATCTGGTGAATTGGATTCATAACCCATTATTTGAAATACAAAGACCCTGCAGTGATCAGATTAATTTGCTGAAACAGAGCAACACCTTCAATAATAAACTCACCAGTCTGAACATCAAAATCCACTATGTTCAGACATGAAAAATGACTCTGCACACTAGCTTCTCTTTAAACTAGATTTCAAAGGCTTAGCAGTTAACATGGATTTGATTCCAAGGACCCACAGGGTAGTTTGTACCTACATAAAACTTTGGTTTTTCCAGGGATCGGATGCAGCCTTCTGGCCATCATGATCACCAGGCAAACACATGGTAAACATATACACGAACAGGCAAAACATTCATGCACAGAAAATGGTAAATTTTTAAAATTACTTTTATTTTATGTGTATGTGTAGGTCCTACCACATGGGTCTCAGGATTGAACTCAAGTCATAATCAGGGTTTGCGGAATGCACTGTATCTTCTGGGCCATCTAACCAGACTTGTTTCAATACATACAACAATTAGGGCATCACACTGGAATGTCAGTATGTCATATTTGTTTTATTAACCATTAGGAAAAAATCTGAAGAAAGGGTTCCATGTAAAAGTAAAACAATACATTGGAGTCAAATTCAGATATAATACCTTTTTTCTATTTTAGGAATTAATGGGGAAATTTGCCCAAAAAAGTTAAGCCAAGAATACTGAAATAAACTGAATCAACCTTGTTTTTTTTTTCTATAAACTGAACTAAGTATTAACTAATATTTTAAAACACAATCTCACTGATCATCTGTGCTTTAAGTAAATCATCATTCTGGTCACATTCCTGCTATACTTTGAGCTGCCCAAGAACTCTGCTGTGCCTACATGTGAGTAGACAAGATCTAAGGAATGCGGTTGTGAAATAAGCACTCCACCCACCCCACATACTCTCCTGGCTAATCAATCCTGCTCACTGAACGTTCATCCACACCTCTTAATACTTAAATATAATAACTGACAATGCAATTCACCATTATCAATGTTTTTAAAAGACAGTCTTTTCCTCATTAGTTATTGACTTAGGTCCTTAAGAGTACAACAGAAAAAGATCTGTAATTATTTATGATAATGAAAAATGTTACCAATTTTATTTACTAAGTCTCTGCTGGAAAAAAAGGAGACCTTAAACAACAAAAGGAACTGGCTTTACAACTGCAATGTCCAAGCAGCAGTTAAACTAAGTTTGAAACTAAGATCATCCACTGATTTTATTCAAAAAACAAGCAAAACAAGTGTGGAAGTAAACACCTGCAACCCCAAAACTCTGGAAGCAGAGGCAGCAGGATCATAGAAGTTCAAGGCTAATCTGGGCTACACAGAGAAACCATATCTCCATAAACAAACAAACAAAACCGTGAAGGTGAAACAAATACGTGAAGCCAGGCACTAACTATTTGGTAAAATTTACAGTTTAATTATATATCCTATTTTTTTTAAAGCCAGACAAAACATACATATAAAAAGGGCAGATTCAAATTTAGTTTTCAGCATATGTGATAAAACCAGTTATCTCTATAGACATTTTATAGTACAACCTACAATGAAAATATCCAAACTAACTCTCCATTAAGAAGAAACATATGAAGCACATTTTCTAGTGGTTGGGATCCTCTTCCAAACCAAAAGAAAAAAAAGGTAGTGGCATGTAATATTTTCTGGTTCTGATAATTTTAATTATTCTGGACACTTTAGAAAATAAACTCATGTTTTAACTAAATACAAAACTATCTGTTGCTTTATTTGTAGATACAGAAGACAACAAATATCCACAGTAAGTCATGAAGTACTTTTACTATCCAAATGGATATTTTGATATTAAATATTTACAAATGTTTCTATTAAACAAAACAATGGTATTCACAGAAGCTGCAGAAACTCATGCAATTAATGAAGGCTGAACTTTATAAATTAAAAGTCTTCTATACATAATGTACAGTCATGCATTTAAGAATACTATACCTCATAAGAGCACATTTTCATAGGCAAATGCTGCTGCTATTTGTCAATACCAAATGAATGGAATGTTAGTAAATAAAGCATTGTTATTTTAACTACCAACAAGTTGAAAGGGTATTTCTCCAAGTAGTCTACATATCTACACGTCTGAAGGATATGCTCTCTTCTGTTTCACCAGGCACAACAAATATAAATATTTTGGAAAAATATAAACACCTTTCAGTTCAACAAAGTGTAAATAAAACTTCTCTATCTTACTTAAAATATCTGTATTATGAGCTACACCAAAATCTGCATGAGTAAAGTATGAAAAAAAAAGTATGTATACCTCATTTGCTTTCAAGTTTCAGTAACATTTCAATTTCTTAAAAAACTATGTATACTGGCCAAGAAAATACAGTAGGGAGTATCTTTACTAATGAACTTATAAAATTGACCTAATAATTCATTATCTTCAGGATTTGATATTAACTTTGCAAAATTTCTTTTTAAATGGTGCAGATATTTCTAAAAGCCAAAAAATAAAAATCTGGTGGTGAAAAACTTTACATTTCTCTTTAAAATACTAAGAATTTTCATGGGCTGGTGATCTCCAACGTGACTGTAGATTTCTTATTATAGAGTTTGCCATGGTACCAAGTTTCTCATGCATTTCAAATAGCTGGCTTCCAGAGTAACTGTAGAGATCTTCTGAATCCAGTTGAAGAGCAAGAGCACTAATCTGTGCCACAAGATTTTTAGACAATGGGGTGTCTAAGGTCACAGGATCAACCAAATCTAGGAAAAAAAGCAAAACACATTAAATCTATACCAGTTTTTTTAAAAAAAATGATCTATATCTTCAATCAAATTGAAGAGGAGAGAAAACAGGCTAAGGTACAGATTTGCTCAAGAAAACAAAATGCCAGAAAAGTCTACCTCAGATTGTTATTCTGTGTATGATATAACTGAACAAAATTTCAAAGTCCTTATCTACACCTTGACGGACAAATGTAAATGTCCATCTTTTTTTTAAACGTAAAGATGTGAAGAAAGTTTTTTTCAAGAAAGTTTGTTTTCCAAAAGAAACTATCATGCTTGGATAGCATACCTGAGGCAAGTCGTTCTTCATCAGTTGAGAGGGGCTTGCTTTCTACTCCATTTACTGCCCTTTCAGAAATATCAAAAACTGGTATCTCTTCAAGTCCACGAGATTTCATCTTGATTAGACATTTACATCAGTAAAAAAGAGAAATAAAAAACAAAACTAACTTTTAACTGGAATGACATGAAATGCCCACAGTCCATAACCCACCCTACTAACTACACCCTACTAATTACAGCAAACATGGTGGAGCAATTCTGTAATCCCAGCACTCTGGGAACAAATGCAGGTGCATCTGTAAGTTAGAGGCCAACCAGGGATACAGTCAGTCTTGACCCAAGTATTTCCTCAAAGAGTACAGAAATTTACAATATATTAATTTCTTAAGAAACAGCAATAATTACCTAAGTTCAGAAATACAGGAAAAACAACTACGACTAAATAATCAGTGGTTATGTTTTATTTTCAAAGCTACCGACAATTCACTAGCAGAGCACTGCCCAGCATGAATGTGGTCCTGGTTAAGGGCCAAAACCAGAATAAAACTCTCAAGGTATTCTAAGGTTTCATGGAGCACTGCTCAAAGAAATTACTATTTAAAAAGTTGTCATGCCTCCACAATCCTATTGAAAGGCACAAACATTGTGAAAACACCGCCACATAAAAACTTGGATATGAACTGTGGGAGGATTTCTTATGAAAACCAAAGAAGCAAACCAGAAGTCCATCAATTGAGGAACAAATAAAGAAAATGTGGTATACCCATGGAATACTGATCAGTCATAAAGGAATAAGATTCTGACATATTGTAGTAATAATAAACCTAGAAACTGAAGTGCACATGCGCGCACACAAACAAATTTTAAAACTTCCTGAGATTGCAAATTAATCATATAGCGTCTGGGTTTTGCTTGCTTCTTTATACAATTAACATGGTCAACAAAAATGTTTTTTTAAGTATCAGAAATACAAAAATCAAGTAATTTCAATACAGTACATAGTACATACTCTGAATAGATGTTTGAGAATCTAAACTTTGCCCCAAGATAAAATATAAATGGATCGGAAGAATTATGAAAGTCATACATGTACTATGTTTATTAAAAAAAAAAAAAAAGAGCCGGCGTGATGGTGAATGCCTTTAATCCCAGCAGAGGCAAGCGGATCTCTGTGAATTCAATGGAAACCTGATCTATAGAGTGAGTTTCAGAACAGCCAAAGATACACAGAGAAACCTTGTCTCGAAAACATAAAACAAAAGACTAATGCATAAATTTGCAGTAGTCTTAGACACATTTGGATTTGAGCACCTACGTCTTAGGAATACTATAGCCATGGAGCCACCAGTGGGCAAAAATTAAAAAGGAGGTAAGATTTTTGAATAAAATTTAAAAGTGAGTCTAGGATACAGTACATAAAAACAGAATAAAAAAATAAAGCTCCCACTGAGGCACAGAAAGGGTTTTGAACAATAGTCTAAATGCAAGCTTTTATTACTTTGGTAGAGCTCTTTTTGCTGGGTTCTCTCTCTCGCTCTGTGGCCCAGACTGTACTCAAGAAGTGTTTATCCAACTATCTCTGCTTCCTAGGTACTGAGATTAGAGAGGCACAGTACCACTTCCAGATGAATCACTTATTAAAATATGATTCTTGGGCTGGAAAGAGAGGTCAGAAGTTACGAGCACTGGCTGGTTTTTCAGAGAACATGGGTTTGTTTCTCAGCACCTCCAGGACTGCTCACAAACATCTGTGACTCCAGTTCCAAGGCATCTGGTGCCCTGTTCTGGCCTCTGTAAGCACTGCACACATGTGGTACACAGAATACACGCACGCAAAACACTCAAATAACAAGTTATTACCTGTTGCTCGTGGTATACCCTGAGAGCCTTTTTTACATTAAACACCTTTGGAGAGCGAATAGGTAGAGTTTTTATTTCAGATGCAGTAAGAGTACTCAAATCACCAATTGTTTTTATATTCTTGGCTCTGATAAGTTGTCCTAGACCTCTTGCCCTTTTGAAGAAAAAGAGAAAACAATTATGCTTTTAACTGTTATCTGTGAGCACTTCTCCATTTAAACTCAGAGTTTATTCATATAGTCCACCCAGCCCACACAATGTGGAATTTAAAATGAAACTAGAATCCTAACGTGTACCTGGCTTAATAAATAATGGAAATCCAGAATTTCTCTGTAGTCTACATTTTAGTAACAGCACAGCTGTGTTCTCACTGCTGCACTGAAACAGAGACAGGCACAGCAGGATGGGAAATTTGTTTTCACACCACGGCTTCCTGTCTATGGCTCAGGCATTTCATCAGTTGTAAGCTATTTCCATTTAACCTATCCTATCCTAAATCCTTTTTAACGTGACTTCCTTTTATGTGCATGTCTGAAACAATTCTTTAGAGGAATATAAGGAATATCTTAATTAGGAATTATGCCGTGGTTCGGACTAATAACTTTAAAAAAATTACCATTTAACAAACAAGTTATGTGTAACAATTCTCTTAAGACTTAGCAGTCTGGGGCTAGAGAAGGCTCAGTGGTTAATAGCACTTGCTGCACTTCCAGAGGACCCAGAATCAATTTCCGGTATCCACGTGGCAGCCCATTGGAGCAAATCCAGTTCTAACATATATAATACCCTCTTCAAGTCTCCTACAGTACCAGGATCACATGATATACAGATATACATGCAAGCAAAAAACTCATAGGTAAATTCAAAATGAATGAATTATATTTCTAAGACCCCTAGCAGGATATAATTAAAGCACAAACAAAAGACCCTCTCTACACTACAACTTCCTTAGCTATGCAATGTTCAGAGTAACCTCTCTAAGCTTCTACTTTACAATGCTTCTTCTGCTCCTCAGAGGTTTACAATGGGATAGAACCAGATATGTATACAAAACATGCCAACACCGTGGGAAATACTAAGCACTTAGTCCTATTAGGATGCAATGCCTAGTGTTACTTCTAAAGCGAAGTGTGAGAAGTAAATGCCAATTAATTCTAAATGTGAGAAGTCTGACCATTAAGACATTAAGTCAGGCCTGGCAATTCAATCCCGTAATAACAGCATGGAGGAAGGGGATGAGAGGATCCAAAATTCAAGGACACAGAACCTGTATGAGAAGCATGGGGTTCATACAGGTAAAGCTCATGAAGGTATTTTATTTTTGTGACCCTCCACATTGTCTTGGAAATTTAGTCCTTGTGGGTCAACAATCCACAGGGTCACAAAGTTCTGGCTGACATCAAACTGTGTTTTGCTGTGTAACAGAGAATGTCCATGCCCTTGCCCTTAAGCTTGAAATTCCCTAAGAATTACACAGGCCTCAGATCACCTCAGGCTCATGGACTGTGTCGCCAGGAATGCTCTTGAACTGGCCCTGACGTTCCTGCACCAGCACTTCTGGCTTATGTAGTACTCAGGCTGAAACCCATACCTTCATTAATGCTAAGCAAGCACTCTCATCAACTTAGCTTCAACCCTAGCCCCAGATTACCCTCATCATTACTGCAAAAAACTGTCATCCCAAGCAGGCCAATGAACTGGTAATCCACCTGCCTCAGTTTTCCTTAGTAGCTGGACTCCCTCCTCAAACTGGGAAGTCTTAGCAAAACTATGGCACAAAATAAAGTTGAAAAACAAAAACAACAAAAATCCCTTCACCTCAGAGTATGAACCATAAACTTGACCACTTACCACATGTTTGATGTAATCTGAGGTAAAATGATGTCGACTGATGCTGCACAGTTCACCAAAGCTGGGTAAACGCTCTCTGTTGTTGGGGATAGCATGGGTTCTTTGGCCATTTCTGTAATCTTAAAATAAATTTCAAAAGTCATTAAGTAGAGGTTACAAGACTGAACATGAAAACATAAAGTTACATAAAAACTAAAACACTTCTTACTAAACACTTCTTTGAGCTCTTAAATCTAGAGCTCTGTGATCCTGGGGAAAGAAATCCTTTGGCTGAAGTGGTATTATGCTAGATAGAAGAAAGTAGAGGGGAAAAAAATTCAGAACCCCAGACAACTAAAATGTTACATCTTAAATTGTACAACTAAAAGCCTCTGTAAATTTTTAGGAAATGAAAATGGAACAGGATAACCTAATGATTTACTTGTGGGATAGCTGACTGGGCTTAAGCCTCTACAAGAAAAGCAATCCATCAAAGCAAAGCAATCTTCAAATACAAGTTTTATTTACAGACAGACATACATATATTTTAAAGTCCATAGCTTACCTTAGAGTGTGAAGTAGGTGAAGTTTTAACACTTTTTACTAAGGGAGAGCTATTTGAAGAATGAGGCCTAGCAACAGAGCAGCGCCTATCAATGTCATCTGCCAATCCTGCTTGGTATATTGGATCTGCAAACGAAACACGCCTAACCTGAAAGTACAAGACAAGTTTTCATTAAGAAGGCAACATCCTACCTAATGTGTTGATGTTTCTGCAAAAGCAAAACAAGACAGTGTTTCCAAGCTTACTTCACTAGAAGCCTCCTGCACAGTTGTGTTCCATCTTTTAGATACGGCTTAATACTGCAGATCATTCTAATTATACCCTCCACTATCTCTGCAGTAACAGAAAGTTAAAAATGTACAATGAACTGAGTGTGATGGTTCAAACCTTTTAATCCCAGCACTCAGGGGGCCTTAAAGGCAGGTAGATTTCTCTGAGTATGAGGTCAGTTTGGTCTACATAGTTTAGACTTCCAAGTTCCAAGCCAGTCAGGGCTACATACTAAGACCCCACATTAAAAAAAAAAATTCCAGGAGTGGTGGTACTCATGTAAACCCAGCAACCGGGAGACTGAGGCAAGAGATCTCCAAAGGGAAGACAATCCTGGGGCTACATAGTGAGACCTTTACCTCAAAATCAAAACAAGGGCTAAAGAGACAGGTTAGTGGCTAAAAGAATTGCTGCATAATCATGACATCCAGAGTTCAAATCCAAGCACCAACATTAACAAGTTGTTCTACAAAAGTCTGTAACTCCAGCTCCAAGGGTCCTGATTTGCTCTCTTCTGGCCTCACCAGGAGCATTGGCTTGTGCATAAACTAACACACACACACGGATTAGTCCTTTATGCTGATGTGTCACTAAGACTGATTTAATAAAAAGCAACACGGCCAATAGCTAGAAAGGAGGTCTAGGTGGGATTTCTGAATAGGGAAAGCTCTGGGGAAGAGTTGACAGCAGCCAGATGTGGAATAACTAGGATGAATATAATAAAGAGGAGGTTCATAAAGAACATAGATTTAAAAATATGGGTTAAATTGTAAGAGCTAGTTAGAAACAAGCCTAAGCTAAGGCCGAGCTTTCATAATAAGTCTCTGTGTCATCTTTTGTGAGCTGACGGCCCAAAAAGGAAGGTCAGTCTACTTGTACAAACATACACAAATAAAATCTGTAATACTGTATAATTTGCATAGCCAATTGGTTTATAGACTACAGACAATAACAACAGGCTTTAGTCATTCTCCTAAACTTGTGAGAGTGTGTGTGTGCGCACGCGTATGTGCACACATACACAATGACACATGACTATATGTAGAAGTCAGAGAACAACTTTGAAGGGAAGGGGGTTGTTCCTAAGATGTTGTACAACTTATTTTTGTGAGATGGAGCCTCTCATTGGCCTCAAACTCCCTAAATATCTAGGCTTACTGAGCAGCAGACCACATGCCACCAAAGTCCAGGATTTTTATCTTCAGTGTGGGTTCTGGGAATTGAACTCAGGTCCTCATGCTTGCCTTGCAAGCACTTTACCTAAGCTATCTTCCTACCCCTGCTCTAAACTCTTTGAAAGCAATACAAGTATCATGGCCACAAGGCAGCAATCTGAACTATTTTAACCTCACTGTGGCTAATTTATTTGGTTTCTCTAAAGGTCTACAATATGTTCACATTGAGCTACAAATTTTTATCAGAGAACTCATAATTATTAATATCATCCCCTATCATCTAGGATTGATTTTCAAGAATGGGCAACATCTAAGTATCTACCATATCCTGTTTTGCCTTAGGCAATAAATCTGCCCTAAGGTATAACAAGATTTTAATCCCAGCACTCCGAAAGCAGAGGCAGGTTGAAGATGTCTGGTCTACAGAGAGGGTTCCAGAACAGACCAAGAAACCCTGTCAAAAAGACCTAAAACAGACAAAAAGAAAACATTGCACTGTACTTTCAAGGTCTCAGCACCCACATCAAGCAGCTTACAACTGCCGATACCTCTAGTTTTCATAGGCCCCTGCACTCCTGTGCAGACCCTAAAACATACATATACATATAAATAAAAGTGTAAAAATCTAAAAAAAGAAATGTGCCTGCTAGCCAATTTCCAAAAGACTATAACCCTAGCTAGCTGAGGGCCATGTATGTATACGCATGGCCCAGGAGTCACTCTCTCTTTAGCTGGATTAGAGTGACCTTTAAGGCATCATGTTTAAGAACATATGAAATAAGTGCTGAGCCTTTCAATAGACAGCAATCGTGATGCCTAGATCCTTAAAACTGGTTCCATATATTGTATCACAGAGAAAGGTCCTAATAGGACCCACTCAGTATGCTAACAGTGGCCCACATGCACACCATCAAGTTCTTGAGTGTGAGACAAGACTACTTGAAAGGCTTCCTGTCCTTTCCACAGCAACTAACCAGTGAGTGACCACGACCCTTACACCCTTACCCTTTACTAGGTTTCGCCCAGTGACCACATATTCCAAGCAAACATTAGACTCATTACAGTCAGCAACATTCCTACCTTGTTAACTGGTGATGACAGCTCATCTTCGTGGGATCTTCTGAGTCCTCTCTTTAAGATGCTTGTGGATGGAGAAGCCAGTGGAGACCAGACACACCGTGCTTGCATACCACTAGGACTTTCAGTTGCTGATCCAAGGGAGGGATCCAGCTCTCCTAATTTTTCAGGAGAAGCATTACTGCTTTCTGCTACCAGTTCAAAAGTCACTTCGGATGTCAGAGACTGTGGGAATTCCTCCACTTTCTCTGAAGTGAGACAAACTTCCTGCAGAATATCACTACCCATTACAGTCTGACTGTCACTTGATTTTGTCTCATCCAATTGATTAAGTTCAACTTTTGTTTCAGTTTTGTAAACAGTTCCTTCTTCAGAACTATCAAGTGCGTCACAAACAAAGCTTTCAGTTTTGACATCTAGTCTTCCAACTGGTGCTTCTTCAGGCGCAGAGGGGCTCACAATCGTGTCCCTATCCTCCCCAGTGTTGTCAACGTCAGTCTTCAACTGAGCTGTCACTGGTGCTTTGTAATTTTCCCTTTCTTTGTTCATTTCCTCACATGAGCCTGAATCAGATTTCACACTTTCCCCCTCTAGTTCTGCTCTCACGGGATACTCAGTCTGAATAGTCTTTTTGCTTAAAGGTGTCATGTTATCACAAAGACTCATACCAGAATTAAAACCCTCAGGGGCTGTTTCTTCAGCATTCATTTCAGTTGTGACTGTTTCAAATTCATCTTTTTTATTATCTTCCTCTGGTGCCATATCTACAGAAATATCCATTTGGGGACTCTTTTCAGAGATGGCAGCTTCAAATGTGTCATTTCCTACCTCTAACTCCATAGCTTCAACACCCTCTGAACTGGATCCTGCTATTACTTTGGATACCCTCCCTAAGTCACTAACATCAAATTCTTTTTTCAGAATTGCTTCTGAACTTTTTACTTTGTTATCTGAAGAATATTTCTCTGAAATATCCTTGGAATCACTTAAGCATGGGTCTTCAGCATTAAACTTCTCATTACATGACTTTTGGATTTCAGAAACTGTTTCACTAGAATCTGTATCATGAGGGTTTTCTTTTACTATTTCAGATGGCAGATTTTTTCTATCTTCTTCCAACCCAGTTTCAGATCTAATTAAATCACTAGTAGTACCATTCTCTTCAAGACCCAAATGAAAACTCATACTAGGATGTTCATCTACCAACTTTGTTTCAGCAAGCTCATTAGCTTCACTAGTTTCAGGTGTGGTTTCAGGTACTGGCGCATCTGTTGTCTTTGTCTCCATTCTCCTCATAGCACAGCTTTCTGTGTTCTTTAACCCAATAAATGACTTTTCCTGATATTGTGATTTTTCCCCACAGCAGTCACAGCCCTTCGATCTCCTGACTCTCCTGCTTCTCTTATGTTGGCATTCAACTGCTTGGCTCCATTTCTCAGAAGGCACAGAAATGTCTGATGTCTCCATTTTTGAGCAGTCTCCCATACCGCTATCAATATCTCGTTTGTGCAATCTCTTAATGGCATTCCTAGTCCTGAGATTTGATTCAGGCACAGGAGTAACTGCAAGTGAGTTATCTATGCATTTGCTAGTCTTACTTGTGTCCTCAGTTGTAATTGGTGGATCAGTAACTTGCAGTGAATCTGAAGACCCAATAGACTCCTGAATTACTCTATTTGTATTTTCTTCAAACACCTGAGCCGCTGTTTCTACATCAACTTCACGTGTCTCGTCTGCAGCTTCTATACATTCCTCTTTTACCACCTTTTCTTCTTGTTCTTCAGTATCAACACCGTCACTGCTTTTATTTTTCCATTTCCCAGATCGTTTCTTTCTAGAAACTTCTTCCTTTGCCTCAGAACTATCAGATTCTGAGTTTTCAACACTGGAAAGCAACCCCTGAGATGCTCTTCTTGTCTGGTAACGTGTACGTCCTCTCAAAGGTCTCTCAGATGACTTATCTACACTGTCCTGGGTACCACCTCCCTCGGTACTAATGTTCTCCTGGTTTGGCTTTCTTTTATTTTGATCAACTTCAGCATTACCACTGGGTTCCTCTAAAGTTTTATCACGTAAACCATTTCCTTTTCCAGTCAAATTTTCCTGTGTAAGGGATTCAGCAGTTAGTTTTTGCTTAGGCAACTTGTCATCTTTTATATGTAGAGGACTCTTTGAAATTGCTTTCTCTTCTTCCTTCCGTCTTTCCTTTTTTTGTTGAACATTACCCTTATCTTGGCTGTCCATGGAAGACTCTACTATTTCTGAACGCCGCCTTGAAGAACGTCTGAGGGTTTTTTGATTTGGAGCTACTGCAGCTTGACTATCTTCATTTAATATTTGATCTGCTGGTGCTGGAACTGGGAGTTTATTTTCTTTAGATCCCATATTAATGCCTATGTTTTTCTCTTCTGTTGAGACATCCAATAAAGCATTTTCTACCGCAGGTTTGGGATTTCTATCTTCATGCTCTAGGGTAGCTCCAGAAGGATGATTGTGATTATCTGACACACATTCTGCTTTACTGAGCAAATCAGGAGGGTTATTTTCTAATGCATGTTCCTCCTGTTCAGATCTGAGTAAAGGCTTAGACGTTTTATTATTCAACTGCTCAACTTTACCCCACCTCCGGCCTGATTTCTTACCACCATTCACTAATTTTTCTGAATCAGATTTTGAGCGAGTCATTTCTCTTTTCCTTGTTTTTGGTGGCATATCAGTTTGAGTTGTGTTTTCCTGGTTATTTCTCACTGTAATGGTGGATGACATGTTATTTAAAGGGGATGGGCTAAAAGGTCTATTTTCTGAACCATCAAATTTCTCCAGAGTAATAAAGGTTTGTCTCCGACTCACAGGCTGTGGAGGAGTTCCAGAAACGGTGGCATTAGAAACTGAACTACTGCTGACCACCAGTGAACTTTCTATATTAGAACATTCTGCTGACACTATCTTTGATGAAATTAACATGCTTTTTGTTGCATCAATATCGGGGCTCAGCGCTTCTGAATTGGTTTCAGCAACAGAACAAGAGTCCTTTTCAGGATGTACATCCATACCAGAGTTTTCCACGGCATCTTGAGAGAAGAAAACAGCACTCTCCGTTTGCTCTTCCTACAGAAAAACATACAAATAACAGAGTAAAACATTAGCTTTTTGGAAAATTTAAATATAATACAGTGGTAATCAAGATTTTCTTGGAAAACTTGTAAATGTAAACTCTGGTGATTCAATATACTAACTTTTAAAATAGTGCAAATGTTTCAAAATCAGCAAAGAACTGTCAGTGTGCTTTAAATTGACAGTGTTCAATTAAAGTTACAACTGAGGCCAGGACTACTGGGAGGCAGAGGCAGAAGCCAGAGAAGAATCACTCCACAGGAGCTCCAGGCCATCCTGGACTTCAGCTCCAGAAGTAACTTACACATATTTATGTTCAATTCATTAGCGTACAGCTCAAAGTTAGGAGATTGTAACAAATTTTAATAATCAATGAAACAAAGGTCTACAACAACCTTATAGTTTACTAGACCTCAAAACAGAAGGATGACTGATTTTTGAAAAACACCAAAGCAAATATTGCTTATACCTTAATTACCTTGACATCTTCTTTTGGTTTTTCAGTTAAAGTGTGGCTTTCCCTAAGATAAATAATTGTACAAATTAGATTATTTTTAATTATATAATTATGAAACTAGTCATAAAAGTTTTGTACTTACATAGATTCTTCTTGACTAAACTGAGCAGAAAATAAGGTGTCTTGTGAAACATCCAGATTATTATACAAGGCAGGAATATCACACCTAGGAAAAAAAAAATCTTATGAATAAAAATCTAAAACCCTGGTGATATTCCCACTATCAAGTAAAAGTTATAATTCTACCAAATTGTATTTAATAATCATATAAGAACAGAGTTTTCTCCTCCAAAGCTTAGAAACAGTGAGCATATTACCGGAAAGATAAAATGTTATTAAATGCTACCATGTATAGTTCCATCATCTGCCATTAAAATTTAGTATGCTCTGGCTAGATCTGGCTAGATGTGGCCCAGTGGTAGAGCACTTACCTACCAATACTAATGTCCTAAGTAAGATTTCCAAGGCATCCCAAAAAAGACACCTGACACAATGACACATTATCTTAGTTCTCACAGAAGTAACATAGAGGTCAAGATAAAAATGAACACAAACCGTCTTGTCTTGAGAACTTCTTTCTGGTGCTCAGTCAAAATCCTTGCCTTTGCCTCTTTTTCTTCAGGAGGTATAAACACAAAGTCAGTAGATTTTTCCTCTTCTAAAAGCTTATTACTCCTTAATTTTGGAGATGAAGATTCTAATTTCAGCTGTGGGTTTTTAAAAAGGTGTGAGTTTCCAAATTATTTTCTAATTTTTCTGTTTTCTAACACTGTGGCATTATTTTTTAATTCTGATTACAATTTGAAATTGACATACATCCTTCTCATCTGAAGATAAGGTCTATTTATGCAGTCCTGGTTAAACTGAACATGAAAGTCTGTCTCAGACTACAACTGTTAAGATTAGAAGCACACAAGTAAAACAATATTCACAATAAGAAATAAAATGCCCTTGGCTTTCTCTTACCTCTAATATTCAGAAGATAAAGTAGTAAGCCTTTTAGGAGGCAATTCTATGGAGTTAGATATATACAAACATAAAGTTCTAATCAAAGGATCAAAATTATTGTCATGCAGTACACTGTACTGTTCATTCATCCTTTCAGCTCTCCTCAGGAAAGGTGCCCAGAACAACTACATGTAATACTGAGAATGACCATGAGGCTAAGCATCATACAGATCTGTCATTACTAAGAAGAGATCACTGCAGGTTCTATCAGGCCTGTATTTAACATTATACCACAAACCCAAAATGTATTTTGTCTTCTACAGCTCTTTCCTCCAAATAAGAGGGTTTTTGTCCTAAAGCTAGCCAACATTATTTAAAATTCCAGTAAATATACTTCTGAAAACATACTTTGGCCGACAGCTTCGTATTTTCTTTTTTATCCTTAGTCTGTGCCAAAATGGAATCTCTCTTTCCACTTGATTTTCTTTCCATGCCACTTATCTTGACATTTAATTGTGAATTTTCTGTCTATTAAGGAAAAAAAATGAACATATTAAGTATGTTTACTCTTTGCTTCTTTTGATTATCAAAATTTCAGTCTAATGATTATTCATTTAAACTGGTATAAAATTTCTTACTATATGAGTCTACTGAAAACAAAGGAAAGCCACTGTTCAAAAATCTATTTCTGCAGTCAGGTTACAGACTTTACTTTTACAAATTCTGAAGAAAAAAAACTTGTTACACTTTTTAAGCTTTGTATCAAATTACGAGACACAAATACTCACACAGTCTTGAAATTTATAAGAAAATATAGCAAACATACAACATTCGAGAATAAAAAAAACCCATGTAGGTGGAGAACATAAATGTATTCAGCACATTTTTCTCTTACAGCAGGATGTACAATTTGACACGCTAAATTATGTTGAACAAATAGTAATAAGTTGTTTTCTCTGGTGAGAATTCTTTAGACAAAAAACCCCACAGTAAACCTGTATTTTTTCTCCTGATTATAAACAAAAGTACACACTCCTTCCTGAATGGAGAGCTTCATGTGGAATGAGAAACAGGTGATGTTACTGAATTCTTTCCTGTTCAAATTCAACCAAACTACTCAAATTGAAGTTAAAAAAAAATCAACTTACTGCATCTGAATATGGCCCACTGCATTCATCCATCATTTCAACGTTTTCCAAACCAGGCAACAGAAGCAAAACTTTTTGTTTGGCTTCTCTTAATATTGGTCTTTAAAAATAAGTACAAAGATATTAAGTAAAGTACACTCATAACGTTAAAAACATTAATTATGAATCAGGTTCTCTCTCATGAATCCCAGGCTGGCCTCAAACTTGTGATTTAGCTCTATGACCTTGAATTTCTGAAGCCTTCATGTCCAGTTTATGCTGTCATGGCAATAAAGCCCATGGTTTCAGGTACACTAAGGAAAATATAGCGCCAGTCCTATTTATAATTGTTATGTAGCAATTATACCCAGTTTGTCTCTTACTTACACGTATACAACACTGAGAAATTAGAAAATATTTGGAGTTTTTCCTCTATACCTTTCACAGCATTCTCTTTCAACTTAATTTTCAAGTAAGGCATAGCAGGCTGTGTACCTGTAATCCCAGCAAATCCCAGCATACTAGGTGAGACAGATCACGAAGGTTCAACAAGCTATGCTACAAGTGTGAAACCTTGTCTAAAAATAAACGCAAAACGATAAAAACAAGCAAACAAACCCCCCACCCGCAAACCCATGAGAGTAGTGGACTGATGTCTTAATGGTTAAAAGCACTAATTGCTCTGACCCTGGTTCAATCCCCAGCATCCACATGGTGGCCCCACCATTCATAACTCCAGTTCCAGGAAATGCAATGCCCTCTTTAGCCTCCAAAACCACCAGGCATGCACACTGTATAAGAATATACTTGCTTGAAAAATATTCATACACAATTTAAAAAAAAAAATCAGAGTTTTCAAACATTAGGGATTAGTGAGGTGACTGCTCTTCCAAGGGACCTGGCAGCAAACAGTCTAACTCCAGTTCAAGAAAGACCCGATGAAAGCCCTCTCTGGCCTCCACAATGACCAGACATGGAGTTGGTACACAGACCCACATACGGAAAACATTCATATAATTTTTTCTCAGTTTGGTTTTAGGATATGCTAGACATTGTGGCAAATGCCTTTAATCCCAGGACTCAGGAGGCAGGGGCAAGTGAATCTGGGTTTGAAGACAGCCCATCTACATGAGGTCTAGGACAGTGAGGGTTATATAGAAACTGACTAAAATTTTAAAAATTTAAAAGTTTACTATTACTACTCCCCATGTCTGGCTTTATTAATAACCTACAACTCTCTGCCCTTGTTTATTTAAGGATTTTTCTGTTGCACGTACTGGTTCCACAAAATGTTAAGTCTAATAGAAGTCAACCCAAGTTTAATGGTTACTAAATAGTCTGGGGATACAATTAAACTGTGCAGGTTGTACTAGAACCCAAATACAGATGTACATAATCATAACGGATTAAGCAGGTATAGGAAGTTGTAATGCTAACATACTTTAATTCCTCAGGATAAACCAGAGTTGTCGCTTTAGCAAATGTAGCATTCCACAACAGAGCACTCTGCTTTCGAATCTGTTTATTCTTGTGAAGAAATATTATGCACAGAAGTGGAGAAAGCTGTCCAAGAAGTTCACTGTCATAGGCTCCAGGATAGTTGTGCTGTAGACAAGCAACAATTTCTCCTAATAGCTTTTCTAACTAGGAAAGAGTGGGAGATGCAAAATGTTTATTAAACACAATTTTGCAAGACATATTACTATTTCAATTTTAAAAATAGCAACCATCTTTAAGCAACAACCGTGGTCACCATACATATATACTCCTCTTTAAAAACAATCAAAGATCTCCTGAGTAAATTGGGAGCATGGGGATCATAGGAGGGAGTAGAAGGGGAAGGGGGAGGAAAGGAGGGAAGCAGAGAAATATATAGCTCAATAAAAACAAAAAAGTAATAATAAAACAATCAGGTAAATTTACTTTAAGTACTAATGCTGTTATTTGATTTGAAGTTATTTCCTAACATAAAAATGTTCTTATTAATTGTAATAACAATTAATAACTGCCTATGCAATTTATAAAATATTATAACCAACCCTCACCTAAAGAGTTAATACCTGAGGATTACATGAATTCGAAATAGTAAATTCTAAAGAAAAAACCCAGCTCCTGAAGAATGTATCCATACCCTATTATTTTATGACCATTAAAAAATGAAGCAATGGAAAGGGCAGTGGTGGAGCACACCTTTAATCCCAGCACTTGGGAGGCAGAGGCAGATGGATCTCTGTCAATTTGAGGCCAGCCTGGTCTACAGAGCAAGTTTGAGGACAGCCAGAGCTAGTACACAGAGAAATCCTGTTTCGAAACGACACCACACAAAAAAATGGAGCAAGGGGCTGGGGGTTCAGTGGTTAAGAGCACTCACAGTGTTAACTCCAGAGAGATGATCTCTTCTGATCTCTAAGATAGTATACATTTATCCATAATTATATACGCATGCCCATAAATGCAGTAAGATAAAAAGGAGTGAAGGCACTTGACATTAAAGCTCATAGGCATAATTTCAGTCCCTGGATTCTACACAGTAGGAGAGAATCAACTCCTGCACATGTACTCTCTGACCTCCACTCACATCACGGCATGCATTTAATATCAATTATGTTTAAGAAAGAGAACTACAGAAACCATATGTTGTCCTTAATGATAAAGTGTCATTTTATAGACACTATCTACTTACCTTGTTGTTTAGACTACTATACACTTTAGGAACTTCATCAAGCCTGAGAAGACAGATATAAAATCGTTGAAATTAAGATGCCATCGCTGCAGTAGTTATCAAGCTAAGTCTCAGAGAGAAGACACAGAGCCACAAAAATAAGGAAAAACAGTCACATAGTAATGTAAAATATCCCAAGAATCAAGTATCAAAAATGAAGTAAACATAACACTTAGAAAACGAATCTTTAAAAACACCTAGAACAGACTTCAAGTGCCTGTGATTAACTACTTGTCCAAGTCCTGTCATTTGTGCACAGTTAGGAACAGAACCTCAGGTCTATGTACACTAGGCTAGTGCTGTACTAAGCTATTTCAACAGAACCACACACACACACACATTTAAGTGTGGGGCAGGTGCCTGTGTAGGTCAGGGAAGAGGCAGAGGTCAAAAGAAGCAACAGTTGAAGTTTAAGCCAATGTGGATGCTGAAAGCTAAACTCCAATCTCCAATAAGAGCAGCAAACACTCTTAACTGCTTCAGCCACTGCTCTGGCTTCTCCTTATACATTCTAAAATAATGATTAAAAAAAATGTGGCCAGATGGTGATGCACTGTTTTGATCCAAGCATTTGAGAGGCATACGCGGCTGAAATCTCGACTTTGAGGCCAGCCTGGTCTACAAAGTGAGTTCCAGGATAGTCAGAGCTATGTAAACAGATCTTGTCTCAAAAACAAAGAAAGAACCTTGGCTTAACAGACGTTATGCTCAATACAAACAATGATATATGGGCAAATAATGCTTAAATGTTATCATGACAGACAAGGCTGGATATAGAACCAATGGAGTCCACTGATCAGAAACTGGGATTAAGAGAATAAGGTTTTCATGTTATGTAACTACATACAGTGTATTATTCAATTGCACAGTACCAAGTAAAATAGATCTGTATGATGTATTTAATAAGCACGTTCCTTTGTGTAAATAAATATGAAAAATCACATGTAAAATTGAAAACTGCAGGGAGAGAAAAAAGTCAAATGAAATAGTTCTAAGTCCTTTCTATTTGAAACTTTTACATTTTAGAATATAGATATATTACAGAATTTCATCCAGGACAAAAAAGTTGGTATGAAAGCAAAAAGTTACTAATTATACTTAAATTACACATATTAGGCTGAGAAGATAGGTTCTGTTGGTTAAGTGTTGTCACACAAACATGAGGACCTGAGTGAATTTGGATCCCTAGAACCTGAATACAAAGCCAGATGAGGACATACAGACTTGCAAACCTAGCACTAAAGAGGATATCCTGGAGCTTCCTAGAGTTTGCAGCTGGAATTGGTGAGCTGAAAGTTAGTGAGAGGCCCTGTCTCAAAAAGCAAGGTAGGTAATTAATAAAAGGCAGCCTGTGACCTAAACATGTATGTGCATAACACATTCATAAACCATGTACACATGCAAATCACACCAAAATAAAAAAAAAATCACATATACTTAACACAACATGAATAAGCTGAAAATACTTACTTTGAGTTTTCATACAGTAAAGCCAGAGGTCTTGTGAAAGTTGCAAATATTTCTTGGATCATAGAAGGCAAGGAAATGTGTCCAAATATGTTAGAAAGCATGCTGATGACAGAGTTAACAATATTAACCAGTGTATCAGAATACGTTTCCTTGAAGCTCAGAGTGTGGAAAGAATGGATCACTCTCACAATTAGCTTAAATAAAGAAGCCAATTTCCCAAGGGGTTCCTTCTTCTTTCTGGACCACTCTGAAGATCTCTGTGGTGCTAAGACAAAATTGCATTGAGTTTGCAATATATGACTCACTTTTACATTTTGCATTCAAATGCTAACTACATCATCAAATACACATGTTCTTGTTATCTAAATCCTCAGATAAGCCTTCAAATAATAAAGTATTACTGAATAAATATCACTAGACTAACTTTAGAAATGAAAACCAGGCCAGGTGGTGGCGGCGGTGCACGCCTTTAATCCGGGCACTTGGGAGGCAGAGGGAAGTGGATCTCTCTGAGTTCCAGGCCAGATTGGTCTACAAGAGCTAGTTCCAGGACAGGCACCAAAAGCTACAGAGAAACCCTGTCTCAAACATAAAAACAAACAAACAAACAAACAAACTGACAAATCTCAAATAATCCCCCCAAAAAAGGAATTTCAAAGAAATTATAAAATACACTTCGGTTTCTGCTACCCCTCAGAATTCCACAACTATTTTACAATTACTAAATCATACAACTGAAATAACGAAGCTAAATTAACATGGGTTTTCAATACTAAATGATTTCAATAGAAATTAATATTCCTGGCTCATCTGCATACACTTCATTGATTCCTACAAATGAGACAATTCAAAGAAATCCCAGTTATCTATTTTCTACACTGAAACATTTACTTAAATGCACACATTCTCCTTTACATTCTCTCTTGGATCATTTCTCTACATAGTCCAGGTATAATAAAACAAAGCTACGTTTCTCCTGCACTGAAAGTCATTCTCAGTCCAAAGTCACCTGTTTCTGTAAAACAATCAAGTCTTAGAAGAACTTAAATTTAAGGGAGGGGGAAAAGTCTAACTCGTACCTTACTAGCCTCATAATGAACTAAAACCAGGATTGCTACTAAAAAAGGTCAATCATCGTCTCTAGAATCAGTTTCTTCAACATAAACATGTTAAAAATATGACTCAGAAATTCTCATACAAAATGTTAAGCCTGAGGTGCTGGGCTATGGTCGAGATGAAAAGGGATGTCAAGAATCTATCACCCCCCCAAAAAATTATTTGACTAAATTTTATGTCTGTATACTTAGAATACTGGAAGTAAGGTTCTCACTTAAATTGGATAGGTACAATGCAGCAAGAACCCATGCAGAATCAAATGGCAACCAAAAGCGTATCCACAGAAACCAGTAACACAGACATGACATTCACATCCATGCCCAATTTCCTCGGTAAGAGGAACCAGAAAGAACAATGAATTGCTCTGGCTTTTTATACTTAAGTCTCAGATAAAAAGAACTGTTTCTGGAGTAAACAGCTCCAGGTATAGAAAAAGTACAAGATATAGCTGAATACTCTGAAAAACTCACAAGCAGTGGAAATTTGCCAAATTACCATAAGAAAAAGATGTCATTCAGTAATAAAGTGCTTTTCTAGCAAGTAAAGGCTCTGGGTTTGATGCCCAGAACTCACACAATGTAAATGGAATCTACAAAAGAGGGAACAAGGAAACAGTGGAGAAGGTTAAACATCATGTGAGATGTGATCCCAGTGCTGGGAGGAGAATATGAAGGTGGGAGTTTTGCTGGCCAGTTACTTTAGCCAATCAGTGAAATCAAGGTTTAGTGAAATCCTATCTCGAAAATTAAGCAATAAGAAATAGAACAATGTTTTTCACCCTTCCTAATCTCCCAACCATCAAATCCAGGAAATCAAAACTGATAGCTTAAGCTAATATTGGAACTGTTATCCATACCTCTTGAAATCAAATTATAATCCCACTCAATAACTGAAATATGAGAACGACAATTCAAAATAGGATCTCATGATGTAATGGGTAAGAAATCGACTTCTGATACAGGCTAATTTAATGTAATCAAATAAAAACAATGTGATCATTTCAGAAATCATGGTGAGTGGCAGCCAAGGATGATCATGATTGTAGTCTTAGAGGGATCACCAACAAATCCAAGAATGTCATAAGCGATAAGACCACATATCCAAAAAAGTCTTACGACCAAGTGATTTAGGAAGATGAATTACCAAGTAATGAGCCATGAGTCAGTGTGCTAGAAAACAAAAGTACTTGGGATATATATATATGTATATAAATTGAGATCTCAATTGGTACAGTGCTTGCCGACAATGCACAAAACCCTGAGTTCGAACCCTATCCCAGGAGTTAGTAGGTAGAGACAGAAGATCTGAACCCTATCCCAGGAGTTAGTAGGTAGAGACAGAAGATCTGAAATCAAGGACATCTTTGGCTGCATATGGAGTTAGAAGCCAGTCTAGAGTAGAGAGAGAATAAATAGATGAGTTCCTCCTTGTGACAAGCAACCAAAAATGTTAACATTACCAGTAAAGAATGAGTTATAAATTAAAAGCACCACTACATTAGTTCTGTGGTATTTATTAAAAAAAATTCAAAGAATCCTTGAAGAAACGTGGCAAGTTCAAATTAAAAAAGGCTAAACAAATGTTGGCCAAGTGCTTCATCTGTGAAAACCATGAGGCAATACTGAGGAAATATATCAGGCTGTTTGCTTGTATAACACGCTTTTCCACTGGGAACAGTAATAGAACAAATGCAAATTTGAGTTTTGTTCAAGACTGAGGGTCATGTTATACAGCCCAGGCTACCTGGTGGTAATTCTCCCAGATAACCCTGACAACTGCTAGCTAGGATTATAGGTGTGTGCCCGGCCCAGGACTGTTACTGGAGAATCTAACCAAAAAATGAGGTTTCTGTAACTCCGCGCTAAAAATTTGCTTAAGTGGTGATATTAGCAAAATAATCTGATAAAAAGTTTGTAAAGTGTAAGAAAAGAGGTGTTACGAATTTTCTCTAGCCAGGTGTTGGTAGCACACACAACACTTTTATCCTAGCACTTGGGAGGCGGAAGCAGAGGCAGAGGCAGAGATGTCTGTTAGTTCCAGGCCACGGTGATCTACAGTTCCAGGACATTCAAGGCTGTTATGTTACAGAGAAACCCAGCCTTGAAAAACCAAACAAATTTTCCCTGAAATGCTATGAAATACTGTATAAACAATGGTAAAGAAAATACTTACATTTGATTTTGGGCTGATACTTAATATTATACGGTGAAAAGTCGATACAATCAACCATCACAATAATAATTTGAGAGATCCTGTCCAAGAATAACAAATCCTAGGAAAAAATGTAAGTACCACAATCAGAAACTCTTACTACAGGAATAGTATTCAAGTGTCAATTCACATACAAAAATATTATTTATGCTACAAATACGTGGTTATTAAGTACTTCCCAGTTAGGTGTTCTATGGCAAACACTGTGTTTCTCAACACTCAAGAGAAAATTACTGATCTTTACAGTACCAAAAATAAGCCATATCCACCAATAAATCCCATTTATTTATTTGATTGATTGGGATCTATGCAAAGTCTTAGCCATAGCTCCACCTAAAACCCCACCCTCAAAACAAGAATAACTTGCTGCGGAGGTGCAGATAAAAAAATGCACCTATGGGAGGAGGTTCCAGGGTATCAAACAGCCACTTCCGTTCTCCATGGGCACCAGCGCTCCCACAAGTGCTCGCACTCTCTCGCTCTCTCTCACTCACACAGACACACCCCTACATAATTCCAAGTCTTGAAAATTAATATTAAGCCCCATGAATACAAAACACAATGAAAGCCGCTAAATAAGCTCCTCTACATTTCTTCCTCATCCTTAACAAAAAAGAAAAAACAGAATCTAAAAATGTGAGGCAGGAAGACTGGTAGAAAACACAGGAAAGTTAATACAGCTTTTCCTCCCACAGTATCTACAGCTACTACTTTTCCAGTCATGCAGTACACCTCCAACAAAAAAGAATACAGACGACAGAGAAGAAAAAGGCCTTCTCCACCAAGATGAGCTATTGATGTTCACAAGACTTCCACGGAATGCACGGGATTCAGAGAGTATCTCTTAAGCACTTTCAGAGATCCAAACATATCCATGAGAGAGACAGGATTCCACAGTGGGAACTGATACCAGGCTCAACAAAGCAATCTAGGTCAAACAAAATCAAAAGTATTCATCATCATATCCAAATGTCCAAAAACTAAGAGGATAAAAGGATTCACCAAACAAGCACTGTGCTTAATTGATGCCCTCATTAATTCAAAATGTTCAAAAATCTAACAATAACCAGGTGTGTGATGTTGGCCCATGTTGGGGGCTGCAGACCCCTGGCCCCTTTACTTTCTTTGCCTGCCTCAAACCCTTTGCTAGAGTGAACAGAGTAAACAAACAACTTGTTTTCCTGTGCCTGCAGCTGCTCTGAGTAGGAGACCCTAATGAGTTCCTGGTGGCAGGGGAGTGAATTCTGGTAGGTTTTGCAGCTGGGCAAGGCTATCAGTTAAGGATCCAGATATAAGCTTCCCTGGAGCACAATAAAGTTGTCATTCTTAGCATTCTTGTTTCAAGGATGACCCGTGTCTCCAGCCTAGCTCCCAGCTTGCATAGAGCAGTCACTACAGGCCCACACCTTTAAACACAGAACATAGGGGAACAGAGCCAGGTAGATCTCCTGAGTTCAAGGCGAGCTTGGACTACTGAGTAAGCTCCAGGTCAGGAGCTACACAAAGAAACCCTGTCTCAAAAATGCAAAAATCTAAGAAGGCTACTGAGATGGCTCAGTGAGTAAAAGCGCTTACCACCAAAGCTAACAGTCTGAGTTTAATCCTAGGAACCATATAGTGGAAGGAGAACCGACTGACTCCCACAGTTGCCCTCTGACTTTAACAGGTACACTAACACGTATACATGTGCATAGTAATTAAAGAAAAAAGTCTTACCTATGTAAATTCTATTAAACTGGAATCCAGTCAGGGCTACAGTGTTTCCTTGTCTCAAAACACACACACACAACTTGGGATGGATGCACACACCTGTAACCCAGCACTGTGAGGAACAGAGTCAGAAAGATAGCTTGGGATTGCTGGCTGACAGTCAAACTTAAACAGGAAACTCCAGGTTCAATAAGAGACTTAAGAGAATAAATGGAATTATAGACCAAGACAGCTAAAACCCTCCTTTGACCTCTACATGCACATAGGTATCACATTCCACACCCCCATCCCACACTATGTCCTCATGTAAATCCACCAAGGAGAGGGGTTCAAGATGGCTCAGGAGAAAAAAAGCACAAACCTGACTCCCAAAGGTTGGCCTTTGACTTCTACAACACAGGTTCCCATGTTCCCACCCTAATATTAATAGTAATTTCTAAAATAAAATCAATGGAATATTAATTAGGACAGTTAGTATGGTAGAGTCCCTGAATAGCATGCATGAAGCCTGACCAAGTAAGCCACGTATGGTAAGTCACACCTGTAAACCAGCACTCATGAGGAGGGAGAAAATCCATAGGACAGACAGACAAGTGATCTCTAGTCCTTGACCCTCCAGCCCACAGTTCCCCAGTCCTCAATCCCTCAACCCCACAGCCAAACTTCCATTCAAACTAACTATAGATGCTAAGTCCCAGCACAGAAACAAAAAGGCAAAAGTCCAAGACAGCGTCTGTTCTCTCTAAAAAAAAAAAAAAATCTTATTTTAATGGATCCAAATAAGAATCTGGAAGGACTTCCAAAAAAATTTAAAACTTGTAAGAGGATGAAAACAAAGAGATCAATGAAATGAGGCTGCCAGTATAAGACATAAAAAAATAATTCAATAAAGAGATATAATTTACTGCTGGGCAGTGGTGGCTTACATCTTTAATCCCAGCACTTGGGAGGCAGAGGCAGGCAAGGCCAGCCTGGCCTACAAGAGTTCCAGGACAGGTCACAAAGTTATACAGAGAAACTGTCTCGAAAAACAACAACACAAGATAAAGATGTAAATTACTGAAGAAAAGCCCAAGCTGAAATGGTGCTGGAAAAAGTTCCACGAACCAAAAAAAGCCCAGTGGAAAGCGTTACTAACAGACTACTTACTAATAAAGAAAACACAAGGGCTGAAGACAAGGTAGAGAATTTGGATCACTTAGTGAAGGCAACGACAAATTTACAAAATCCACAAATGTACTTTTGGGACACCATGGAAAGACCTACCTTTTGGGTTATGGCCTTAAAAAGACTACTTTACCAAAGTCAGAGAATTAGTTTCAATAAATTATAAAGGAAAATTTTCTACACCTAGAGAAAAAGATGCCCATCAGGCAAAAGCCTATAGAATTCCAAATAGAACCAAAAAATGAAACTGCCCATAACAGTTTAAATAATTCAGCTGGGCGCTGGTGGCACACACCTTTAATCCCAGCACCTGGGAGGTAGAGACAGATGGATCTGATTTTGAGGCCAGCCTAGTCTACAAAGCTGGTTCCAGGACAGCCAAGGCTATACAAAGAAACCCTGTCGTGGGAGAAAGGTGCATGGGGAGAGGGCAGAATAAAAGAAAGCATATTGAAAAGCTACTAAAGGGGCAATTCAAGTCTCAAACTAACACCTACTTACATAACAGAAAAGCCCAAAGCCAGAAGTGCCTAGAAAGAAACATTCCCAGTCAACAAAGACTATTATACCCAGCAAAACTCTAAAAATCAAAATGCTGGACATGGTAGCATCACTTTTAATCCCAGCACTGAGTAGACAGAAGCAGGAGGACTTCTTTAGTGAAACTGCTATCACCCCTCCCTGAAATAAAAGAGATAAAAACCTTTCATAATAAACACAGATTAAAGAAATTTCTGACTACTGAGTTCTACAAGGTAAATACCTCAATCTGAATACAACCAAGAGGTCTCAAGGAATAAAAAAGCAATACTTGGATAGGAAAAGGAAAAGGAAAGGGAGGGGAGGGAGGGAGGGAGGG
>LOJH01008973.1:9379-25161 GCA_001685095.1 Ellobius talpinus
GCAACCACATGGTGGCTCACAGCCATCTGTAATGAGATCTAGTGCCCTCTTCTGTCATACATTGTATGCAGAATAAATAAGTCTTAAAAAAAGAGGTTTCAATAGGAGACTCTCAGGGCATCTTCCTGAGAGGGAGGTGTTAGGGAAGCCTCATCCAGAGCCCACAAAGCCAAGGGACAACTCAGGTCTGTCAAGACCCTTGTGTTCCCCAGGCCTGCAGACGAAGGGTGGGGGCTGGGCCTTGAGGAGTTCCTCACTGGATCCAGCTTGCCTGCCCACCTACCTATCTGCTCCTACAACACAGACCATGGCTGCCACTCAGCCAGGCAGATAATCACACTATCTGCCCAAAGTACTTTGGGCCTTCAGGAATGGCCATTGGAATTCTCTATTGAAATTCTCTGGAAGCCAGCCCAAGTGAGCCCAGAGGAATCCACACCAAGCCCTGGAGCCTTCCCTGCTTCTTTCTCGACTGTTTCTGAAAACTGGAAATAGCAAGAAGCCAAACCATTCACCTGAGATTACAGAAGTTCACCAGCATCTGCAGAAGTCTGAAGTCATACCTCAGCATCATTACAGAGAGGCAAGGCCAGGAAGAGCCATTGCCAGGCATTGTCCTCCGCAGGCTCCTTGAGTCCCCCCCAACACACCTTGACCTGCTGAGCACAGGGCATATGTCTGTCTGTCCCTCTGGGTCTCAGGCCAGTTCCCTGTGAGGCACAGTTCCTAAGACCCTCACCCTGAACTTCAGGTGCTGTAGCAGAGGCCGCCCTAGGTGAGCACTATGTATAGAGGTCCATCCTAACTCTCAATAGAAATTTGAGGCTCTCTGGCTACTCCTGAAACTGGAGTTCCAGGGTGAGGGAGAATTGAGATGCACTTAAGGAATCCCCAGATATTGATGATAGCAACGTGGGCCAGGGCCCTCAAGGGAGGAGCTGAAGGGATCCAGTCCTCCCTGGGATCAGTGCAGTCAGAGTCCTGGAGTGCAGAGGGGAGACATCACCTCTCCTGGGCACCATCCCATCTGGGGTGTTACCTTGTCTGATGTATCACTCTGCTTAGGATCACCCACCCAGGTACCACTTTATCTGGAACCCTGCTTCCTTCCCAGCTGCTGAGCCCCCAAGCCCCTGAGCAGCTGCCCTCTCCTTCCAAAGGTGAGCTCTTCCTAGCAAATGGGCACGTGATTACATGGCCCCGAGCCTGATGCCCCAGAGTCAGAGCAGTGGGAGCCACATGGCACCTGCCTTCCTTTGCAACTAGGATTAGAGTTCTGGAAAGCTGGCAAAGCCAGCCTAGAAGGACAGGTCTGTCCCCAGCAAGGACTGCACCGTGTTAATTCTAAGCACCTGGCAGCCCTGAGAATGAGGAAGAGGGTAGTGTTCTATTTTCAGCCACTTTGCAGAAGTCAGAGGAAGTGAGGGCTCAAAAGAAAACGTGACAGACACTTCCCTCCTGCGGCGAGGATGCGCTGGTGGAGACGACAGCCTCAACTGCAGGACAAGTCTCTGTCACCTATGAGCAGAACTTGGCCAGGAAGATAGGGTGGGCCATAGACCTGTCTGCTCACCCTAAACAGGGAAACACAGGCTCTGAAATCCACGTCTGGGTCACGTCCCTAAATCCCAGGGCATCAACACCCATATCAAAGAAGGTCAACCATGAGTCTCAGGAAGGAGCAGCCAGCACCGGGACATACTATGATGCGGCCTCCTCACCACAGCTGGGTTTGGGTACCCCCAGCCCAGACACGGTTCTTGGCCTTGCGCTCCAGGCATTGTCTTGTGCTCTGTGAGCGCATCATGGCTTGGGGTTGCCCCTTCCCATCCTGCTAGGCTACAATTTCCCTTTCTGTACTCAGTCTTCCTGTGTCAGGACACTCAGGGCCCCTTTCCTGCCTAACCTCTGAGGATCCCTGACCTAGCAGATCAGTTGTTGTGGGCGTCCTGCAATACCTGGGCTATTTCTTCCATGGGAGGGGCATGGCTCAATAGTTCCGTGCTCCAGGGTTCTCTCAGAGAGAGTGGCTGGGCCGGCCCTCTTATGAACCCCAGCTGAGTGCTCACATGAAAGACTAGGGAAAGAAGGATCCCGGTGTCTGTCTACTTCAAGAAGTAGACACTACCCTCTCTGCTTGCTGTGGGGGTCTGACCTGGCTGTGGGGAGGGATTTTTTTCTCTTGACATCCTGGATCATCTTTAGGGCTGTATCTCATCTATGAGATAGTCGGGAATGGCTGCTTCCTGATGGGAGAAGATCATGGCAGACTTTCATCAGGACTCAGCAACATTGTGTTCCCAAACCTAAGAATCTAGCAGAGGATGGTCTATCTTATGCACAAGGTCCACAGCATCCACAAAGACATGCCCGCATAGTTTACCATGCTCATGATGTCTGCTTGAACCTGGTGGACTCACTCCCCCTCCTTGGTATATACTCAAAGGGACCTGTAACAGGCTGACCCATCAAGAGTCTGCAACACTGCCGGCATGATGACCTTGATATGTCACTTGTATTGTAGCCAGCAGGCTATGCGATGAATGGGCCCATGTCACCCAGATGTCCCTTTCTATCTGCCCTGAGTTCTAGCCACACCTCTACTTCCCCTGTCTGCACTCACACTAACACTGATGCTATCCAGCCTGTCTTCAAACCACACCTTCCTCCTGGCCTCCTAGCTCCCACTTCCACTTTCCTGTCTCCAGAGGCATTTGTATCCCACGCAGCCCCTGCAGCTGCACAGCCCCTTAAGCAGACCCACCTTCTGGGAAGAGGCATGCTGGGAGTCCCCAGGGCACGCACGGGCAACATGTCACATGTGATGTCCACAGCCCTCAAGCCCTGTACTCTGCCTGCACTGATGACTGTCCCTCCAGGCTTCTGAAGCACGTTGGCCACCTTTGGGTTATGGAGCTGTGCAAGTAGACAGGAAAGTACAAAGGAAGCACACTCTTGTCTCTGCCACTTGCTGTTTCTACCTGTCTGTTCCATTTGGGACATGTGAGGTGGATTGTAACTGAGGGCCACTGGACTGTCCCACGGAGTCACCAGCATGCTGTGCTCCATTTCTTTGTTGCAGGTGTTTCTTTTGATCTTTCCCTTTTCCATCCTCCTACCAGACTCTCCCGGGGAGACAGCTCAGTGGTAACAGTGCTTTTCGTATATAGGTCCAAATACGAGGACCTTTGTTTGGATTCCCAGAACCCACATAAATGTCTGGTGGGTGCAGCAGTCCTCCTGCTAGTCTGTCCTTAGGAGACAGAGATGACAGAGATGAGATCCCCAGAGCAAACCAGCTCTATCTGCAGACTCTGGGCTTGACTGAGAGACCCTGCCTCCGTGAGGAAGGTGGAAGAGCAGTTGAGGATGATTTTGGACATCAGTCTCTGTCCTTCACATTCATGTGCATATGTGTCCACACACATAGAAACACACACACACAATGAAGAAGGCAAAAAAATTAACCTCATTTTTGTATCTTCAACCTCATTTCCATCCTCAAATTCAGAACGCCCTTTGGGCAGGAATGGTTAAATTACTAGCCTAAACCAAACGTCATGTGGAGCTGGTGACCCATCCCCCACACCATGCTTCCCAATTTGATATGTTAAAAAAATGCCAATGTTTAGTGTGCATTTCAGTTTGACTAATGTCTAAACTGAGCACTGTGCCAGCAAGTCTCACCCACCTTCCCCCGGGGATCAATCTCTATCCTCACCCCCTGTGTGACTGTGCATGTGCCCTTGTTAGTGAGACCAGAACAACTCTTCGCCTCACCCTTCAGTCCTCGATGACTTACCTGAACACCTCATAAATCTGCCCAGGTGGCCTCACAAATCCAGTAGAAGTTACAAGATCCCCTCAACCGGGCACTCTAAATGCCTGGCCTCAGCAGTCTGCTAGTGGCTGGTCCCAGGATCTCACCCTGGGTCCAGACAAACTACTGCCTATCCCAGCTGAGCCCCCACTGTCCTGTTCATCGCTCCTCAGAACCCGCCTCCAAACCTAGGCAGCTCCTAGAAAGAGGACCCCCTTCACCCTACCAACCATACTGCCCAGGATGTTCCCAAGGCCTTTGTGGCCCTCGGTTCCCTGTTAGAGGAAGTCCAGTCCTCCACTCTTGTCTGTACCTACAATTGGGGTACAGATTTTTCAGAAGAATCCAAGTAGATCAGGGCATGGGCAGTATGATGTATGCTATTATCCCTGTGCCCTAACGTGGAAGGGTATGGTGCCCTGAGTTCCCTCTTGGGGACAGACCTTGGTTAAAAACTCCGGGCCAAGCCCCACTATTGTACATCAAAGCACATTTTTCTCAGACACCAAGGTGGAGGGGCTGCCCCCCCAGGCTCACTCCCCAAACCTAGAACCCACTGACTTACCCAAGCCCGTCCTGAGGCAGCACTGAGCAGGCCCGTCCTGAGGCAGCACTGAGCACCCCTTTACAGGCCCAGTTGGGAGGTTTCAGGAAGTAGTGGGGGTCTGAGCATGCTCACTCTGAAACTCCCCTAACCACAACATAGGCTGAGCATAAGAGTTTCATCACTATGATGACAATGGGTTGGGATGACAGGAAACAGTTCCAGACCGGTTTGATCTTGCTCTCATGATAGACCTCACCTTTGCCCAGAGATGGAGGCTAAAATGACTGCGCCAGGCAGTTTCGTAGGGACTGTTCCTACCTGCTCCTCAGTCAGACAGGGCAGGTCACATAGCCAGTTCTTTTCTTGGGTCTGACATTGGGAGCTCCTGTTGCAGCGTCCATCTGGTGCCCTGCAAGTACCCTACCATCTGGGGACAGAGCCCTGCAGGGGTAACCTCCACCCTAGCTCTGTTTGAGAAACTAGCCTTTATTTCAGGACAAAGCCCTCACCAGTAGCTCTGCAAGTGGTTTTCCTCATGAGGACCCCATGAAAACCAGAGAATAAGCAAGTGGCATTACAGGGGCGACGTCCTACCCTGTGGGCTGCCCTGGGCTGGTGGGCTCATACCTCTCACATCCAAAGGCAGCCCGTTTTCTCTGGAAAATGCCAGATGGCAGCTGTTGTGACCCACCACAAACTTAACCAGCCTCCACCCGAAAGGCTGGCTCTGGACTTGGGGGCATCGACCCCACCCCTTGTCAGTCCGCAGTGTCCCCAGTATCCCCAGTCTTGGTTCTTTCCATAGCAAAGGCAAAGCTGGCCCTGGTCTAGGGAGCAATTAGAAAGGTCCCGACCCAGACAGCACACCCCTGGGAGACTCTAAGGATAGAAGTCCTTCTTTACTCCCTGTCCACCCACCCACCCATGCCAGGCTTCAAGGCTGCGCGACTGGAGGCCTCTTTCTCTTCTACCCCATCTCTAACAGACATTTGCATATTTGTGTGGGTGGGAGTACAGTCCCTAGAAAGCTGGCCCTGGGGGTTGTGGGGCAGGCAGCTGACATGCAGGTGCGAAGACAGAGTTCATCTTAACTTCCTGAAAGCAGCTGTTCATGGGCAATGACCACCCCCCAGGAATCTAGGACACAAGCAAGGTCATCCCTGGTCCCCTGACCACTACACCACTGCCCCCTATACACACCAGACCCCTCCTTGGAGGGCAAAAGGGTTTGGGGGCTGAGGCACAAGTGGACGTGGCCTCCTGCAACCTGATCATCTTTCCTTGAAGCTCCACCTTCCACTCCCCGCAAGGAGGGACAGCTGTCTTCTCTGATTCTGTAGGTGGCCGTCAGCATCCTTCTCAAGTTAAGCATTCTTGTGAATTGGGGTAAACTGTGCTCTTGCCTGCCTGCCCCAGAGTTCTCAGCATGGCAAAGCACACAGATCTCACAGCATTTAACTTTAACACAGTTGAAGCTCATTACAAAATGGCCATTTGACCTCTGTTGTTGTTTGGTTTATATTGAAGCACGAATAATAAGGAACCCAGAGACAGACACTGGGGCTCAACCTGCAGATTAGAAAAATAAAGCAGCCAACCGCTAGAGAGACCTTTCACCTCTACCAAATCTTCAGGTGGAAAGGGTGATCCTGCAATGCCCTCCACCAACCTCAGACTCCACACTCCACTGAACTCTAGCATCTTACCCTTATATCCCTTTCTCTGCCTGCCAGTTACTTCCGTCTCTACCTCCCTAGTGTTGGAATTAAAGGCGTGGGATCCCAAGTGCTGGGATCACCTTTGTGTGACCTCTGTTTCCCTTTAAGACAGATCCAATCTTGTATAGCCCAGGGAGGCCTTGAACTCACAGAGATCCGCCTGCCTCTGCCTCCTTGAGTCCTGGGATTAAAGGTGTGTGCCACCACTCCCTGGCCTGTATGGCTGACTAGTGTGGCTGCTTTGCCCTCTTATCTTCAGGCAAGCTTTATTTATTAAAACACAAATAATATACCACTATATTATTTTTTACTTTATTTTATCTTATTTTTTGTGAGAAAGGGTTTCTCTGTGTATCCCTGGCTGTACTGAAATTCATTCCATAGACCAGGCTGGCCACAAACTCATAGAGTTCCTCCTGTCTCTGCTCCCCCCCCAACGCTCAGATTAAAGGTGTGTGCCACCACTGCCCAGTCCATTTGACCACTCTTTAGTGAACACTTCCCAGTATCCACTGTCATCTCCAGAACTTTTTCACCTTGTAGAGCTGAAAGTCTGCATTCAGTAACACCACCTGTGATAGTGTGGATGTAATTGGACCCCATAATCTCATATTAGGTGGTGTGGCTTTGTTGGAGTGCGTATAGTCTTTCGGGGGGCAGTAAGTCACTGTGGGGGTGGGCTTTGCAGTTTCCTATGCTCAGGATACCACCTAGAGCCCGTAATATGTAACACTCTCAGCTACTACTCCAGCACCGCGTCTGCCTGTGTGCTCTCACACTCCCAGCTGCCATGCTCCCCGCCATGATGAGAACAGACTGAATCGCTGAAACTGTAAGGGAGCCACCCTAATTAAATGTTTTCTTTATAAGAGTTGCTGTAGTCATGGTGTCTCTCCACAGCAATATAACCCCTAACTAAGACATCACCCTACCCAGTGGTGTACACCATTATTCAACCTTCTGAGTCTACAAGTCCCTACACCAATCTAGGGACCTCAGTGTCAATAGCATAAGACACTGTTTACCCTGTGTGCCTTGCTCGTGTTGTTCATTATGCTGTCTTCCGGATTCACCCAGCTAGAGCAGGTATCTGAATACTTCTTCCTTATGGCTGGGTATCATTCCACGATAAGATGAACACACGCTGTTTATCTGTTGTCTATAGATGAACACGAGTCATCCATGAATGGACACATGGGCCACTTCTCCTCTGAGGCCTCTGTCTTCGTTAGGATTTCTATTGCTGGGATAAAACACCATGACCCAAAAGCAAGTTGGTGTATTTGGCTTGCTCTTCCACATGGTAGTTCATCATCGAAGGAAGTCAGGACAGGAACTCAAACAGAGCAACATCCTGGAGGCAGGAGCTGATGCAGAGGCCAAAGGAGGAGGGTTCTTTACTGGTGTGTTCCTCGTGGCTTGTTCAGCCTGCTTCCTTATAGAACCCAGGACCACCAGCCCAGGAATGGCACCACCCATAATGGCCTGGGCCCTCCCCCATCAATCGCTAATTAAGAAAATGCTTTACAGCTGGATCTTATGGAGGTATTTTCTCGATGGAGGTTCCCTCCCTTCAGATGACTCAAGTCTGTGTCAAGCTGACATAAAACCAGGCAGGACAGCCTCTTAACAGGAGTGCGGGATTTATGGATTTTTACTTCCTTAGTATATTCTTGTCAAACGGTCCTTCTCAGTCCTCCTCCTCCTTCTTTGTTTATCTGAGTGTTTTGCTTTCATGTGTCTGTGTACCATGTGCATTCCTGGTACCCATAGAGTTCAGAGAGGACATTGGATCTTCTGGAACTGGAGTTCAGGAGGCTGTGGCCACAGTGTGGATGCTGGGAATAGAACCCAGGTCCTCTGCAAGAACAGTCAGTGCTGGTAGCTGCTGATCCATGGTTCCAGCTCCAGCAGTCATTATTCTTGATGATACTAAAGTTGCCCCACATTTCACAAGCTGCGTCTGTGCTGATGATCACATGGTCGGTCTCTTAGGTTTGTCATCGTGTTCATCTGTTTCCAGGCTGTCTGTTGGGTTTGTTGTGAGCTAACAGGGCATCTGATCCCACAGCAGAGATGGGAGTCCCCAAGGTCGGGCCTCAGCACCTCTGCCTTGCTCTTGGCATCATCTGTCCCTCCGAGAATGGTTCTGCCCTTGCTTTTTCCACCTTTTGGGCCTTACTGATGCCGAGGGGCGAAGGGAAATGGAGTTTTCTGTGTGGAGTTGGCCCTCTCATACACAAGAGAGGCCTCCTGTCTCAGCAAGGGAAGTGTTGAAGGGACCCGCCCAAAACAGAAGAGGAAGGGGAAGGAAAGGCGCTTTAGAGACCTGTCAAGCCCAAGGTCTTGCCAATTCTCAACGCCCTGCTTCCTTTGAGAGGGGCACACTTCAAGTCTGAATCACAAGCCACTGTGCTTTCGACAACATTCGCTGTCCCAGCTGGGCCCAGGCTTCACTATCCCTGAAAACTCTGGCAGCTGCACCTACCCCACAGGGGGTTTCTCCCCAGTGCTGACCTGGTAGCTTCCAAGACCCTCAGAAACCAACCCCGGGTCTTTATCTCAGGATCAAAGACAGCTTTGAATTCTGGCCTTAGAAGCTGTGTTGCAAGTGTCAGTCAGGGAGAGAGGAGAGGCCAGTAAGGCCCCTTCCCTTTGAGTTGGCCGGAATCACTCAGAAGCTCTTCTGCAGGCTCCTCAACATAGTGGTTAGGGGATCAATGGAGAGGGAGGGGCCAGAGGAAGAATCCAAGGCCGGCCATGGAGGGCTACTGCAAAGCCAGAGAGGTATAGAAACCCTACTGCCTGCGTCCAAGCACGCGCTCTCCCGGGGCAGGGGTCTGAGCAGGACGAGGAGCTCCAAGTCAGCTGCCGAGCCCAGGACACTCAGAAGGATTAGGGCAGCTGGGACCGGGTGTGGGAACCTGCCTTAGGGCATCTTAGAAGCAGTGTCCTGGCCAAGTACCCTCCTCGGTGCGGGAATCTGGAACAGTCCGTCTCCCTCCTCGGTGCGGGAATCTAGAACAGTCCGTCTCCCTCGGCGGTGCGGGAATCTGGAACAGTCCCGCACCCTCCGCCTCTGGAAAAACCCAAGAAGATTTCAGGTTGGCCCAGTCAGGGTCCAGAACCCAATTCCACACCTGCAAAGCCGGGGCTGGCTATGAGAACCCTGGAGGGTAGTGAACAGCTAGGTCCTTAGCTGGAAAAGGAGGAATACCCCAGCCTAGGCTCCGGCCCTGCCTGGCACCTGCTCTTCCAACCCCCATCACACTTCTTGACCTCCGACATCTTCTTGTCACCCCGTGTCCATGCCTCTCATGGGCCCTGCTCTCGACTTTCTCCTTTTCTCTGTTTTGCGAAGGAGTCAGCCTGACCCTGAGAACTGGAAGTAACACAGTTATGGCCCAGGGCCCATAGCTGTGGATCTCAGTTCCCATCTGCTAGATACAAGCCCTTGGGAGGACTGGAGGCAACAGGAAGTCTCCTTCAGGACTAGAGCCCTGGCTCCATGGCTCCCTCATCTGGGTCCTCTCCACTTTCCTCCATGCATCTTTTCTGTCCCTAATTCCATCTCTTGACCATCCTTCATGCTCTCTGATAGAGGGAGTAACTGCAAGGACGCTCCTAAAGTCAGCCTTCGGGGCACTCTGTGGCACCCCAGCCTGAGACCAAAATCTGTTTGGAGCTAGTGGGTGCCTTGCAGGACAGCTCCCTGGACTCAGGGAAGAGTGAGCCGAGCACCTTTCAATAACCAGCCCCCAAGGAGAGGCCTAATCAGTGACCATCTATCTACTATGTGCCAGGCCAAGCGAGACACAAGTTCTTACTTCCCCACAGAAAAGACCACTGCCCTTTCCACCAAAGCCCATCTCTGGCCTCCGTGCTCTGGTCCAGCAGCCAGGCCATCAGTGAATACCCTCAGCCCCAAATCCATTCTCAGCAGCTTCCAGGAACTGCTTAAAGGTCCCCTGAGTTCCGGGAACCTAAAGGTCCCCTGGGGCAGAAAGAACCCTAACACAAAGGCCACCCCCAGTCGTTGGAACTGCCTGTTCCAATGGGTCTTTCCTATGAGTCAGCTTGAAGCCTGTACTGAAATGCAGAAGTACACACCAGAGTGTGGGCCCACTCCTGTTTACCCAATCCCAAGCCACCTGGAATTAAGCACACAGAGAAAGCCTTCAGCATCTCTCTGTCTGGCCACACTCCAGACTGAAGATTCAATTTCTGTGTCATCTGGGCATCAGTCACGCCAAAGGCCTGAGGCAGACAAGAATTCAAAAACTGGAGGCATGGACAGCCAGACCTTCTTCAGCCAGTCCCTCTATGCCCTGGGAACTTCCCTCTGTCCCCCAACACCATAGCCATCCAATCCTCACTTAAGAGCACAGCTGGTGGCCTTCACCCAGCATGGGGTGACCACAATCACCTCCACCACCAAGGGAACATGTAGCATCTCTGGAGAGCCGACAAGCGGAGGTGCTGCTGGTATTGGGTGGAGACCAGGGGTACTGCTGAATGCCCAGCACAGGAAGTCCCACCAGTACCCCAAATGTCCGCAGTGTTGGTTGTGAAACCCAACAGCTGTTGATGACTGGCACAAAGTCTGGAGCCGGCTCCAGCGATGACCCAGGTAAGACGATGAGACTCAGCAGGTGCTTGTATCTCGTCCTGCCTCCTTACCACACCCAGTCAGAGGAATCCACAAAGCTGGGGAACCTAGGCTAGCAGTTGAGACCAAAACAGCCATAGGAACACACAGAGGGGAAGGCCCAGCAAACCTGGGACAGTGTCGCTTTCTCTCCCTTTGCCAGTGAAAGCAGAAGTGATCTGGGTTGGGGAACTACAAGGCCTAGGGTTGCCCTGCTGTAGTATTGTGGTTTGGGCTCTTCTCTACACCACATACCCATGACCCTATCTAAGACATGCAGACATGGTAGTGAGACAGCCCATAAAGAAAAACCCCAGTGGCACAACCTCTCTGTACTCACCAGAAATAGGTTGTTGGGGCTGTAGCGACCTCAGCTCCCAAAGACTGGGGATCACACCAGCTTGTTGTCTGCTGTCTTGTGGGGTCCCCTCACCTGTAACTAGCATGAGTACCCCAACCACGGCAGCTTCTGGCGTTGATAAACTCAGCTCTCTGTCCTGCAAGAAGCCCTCAGTCACATGAGCAGACCTCATCCTAAGCCTGGGAGTCTTGCACCATTGGCTTGTGAAGCAATCCTTACTTCAGGGACACATGGGCTTTGAGGCAGCAAGGGATACATCTTCCACCAAGGAGGAAAACTGATCAGGTGAGCCACCTCTGCCTCCTGCCCCCTCCCCTACAGATAGCTAGGCTCTGAGGCTTCCTTCCAGCATGTAAGCCATGCATTCCAAAGTCACACCTTCTCCCCTGACTCCCATTAGGACCCCAGCTGCTTCCTCACTTGCCCACAAGATCAAGACAGTGACGGATGCACATGTGAGCATAAACAGACACATACCTGTCACTCACAGCCACAGCACAGCCACCTGCAGAAGCCCCCTGTGTCTCCAGGCCAACTGGGAGTGTTATGTACACAGTGCTCAGAACACAAACCTGGGCTGCCCTTGCTGCCCTTGCTGCCCTGTGACTTCAGGCAAGCTGTCTTATTTCCTTAGGCTGGCTCCCTGGGGACAGAGTAAATGGGTGCTTAGCTGGGCAGGCTGTGGGTGCTCCTCCCAGCTATGCCACCTCTCCAGGGCTGCTCGCTGGTCAAACCACCATCTTGCCAGAGGGCTGCACTTGGTTCTGAGTCCGGCACACTGTGAAGTTGCTGAATCTCCCACTTACAAAACAGGCCCTTCCCGTCCCCAAATTGGGCCCAGGAACTTTTACTTCTGTCTGTTTGATAGAGAATTGTTGAGGTGTTCTGGTCTTCTAGGAGCCCTGTTTCTCGAGTGCCTGATACATTCATCTGCGTCCTACAATGTGGATATACAGTTGTATACACTAATACCTTTTTTTCGGTATTTCTTTTTGCTAAAAAATAAAACAAAAACAATTTTGCATTTATTTATTTATTGTGTGTGTGTGTGCACGCCACAGAGCTTGTTGAGAGGACAGAGGACCACTTGCAGGAGGCGGTTCTCTCCTTCCGTCGCGTGGTGCCCAGGTTTGGCAGCAGGTGTGTACCGTGTGAAGTCCTCTCACTGCCGGTTGTCTTGTATTGTTTTATTGGCACGCCCTCCAATACTCATTTCTACAGATCTAACAGTGACATGCTGTGCATTCCCTACCACAGCTGGAAGAGTTCCACAGGCCCCAAGCCCTTCTATGTGCTCAGTGCTTCCCTAGCCCCAGCCATTTTTTCTTCTCTCTGGCTTTGCCTTTCCAGAAGCCTGTTGGTTCTGGCTTCTTGTGTAAGAGAACTGCATTTGAGATCTGCCCATGGCTGTGAGCTGTTAGCATACCTCCCCTCCACACCCGCTATGAGCATTCAGCTTCTCGCCAGTTGCAAAGGTAGCTCCCAGCTTGGATCTGTTAACTGTTATGAGATTTTCAGCACAATCTTTGGGTAGTTAAGGGGTGACAAACAGTTCTGTGCTCTTTCACAGAGGTGTCGTAGTTTCCCCAGCAATATTTGAGCACTCTTTGCTGCACATTTGTCTGGATGTGACATGTCTGTTGGCTTGTTTAGTAACGGCTTAGCCATTCTAGTGGGTGTGCAGCTGGAAAACCTGGGGTTTTCATCTGCGTTGCCTTGATGGTAAGTGATGATGTCTTCCTGCCACTTGTCACCCGTGTACACTCTTGGGTGCTGTGTTTGTTCAGATCTTTAGCCTATTTTAAAATTGGGTTATTTATTTATTGTTGAGTTCTGAGAGTTCTTTACATATCCTGAATAACACTCCTTTATCTGATAAATGGTTCATCCCCTGTCACTGTGGCTTATTATCTTTTAAATCTTCAATCACAACACTGATCTCTACTACATTTTATTTCAAGGAGTTTTTTTTTAACTCTTGATTTTTATCTTTGTTTTTCAACATTCTTGGGACCTAACCTACTTCTTTGACCTATAAGTGATTTTCAAAGATTGAAGCATAATTTAAATAGTGCAGTTCAGCCCTTTCGGGCATCCAGTGCTGAAAAAATGCACCTAGGCATGCATTCAGTTGCTAGCCCTCCCCCACACCAGCCCTTGTGACCTAAGGCAGAGTTGTCCTTGCTGCACAGGGTTTGGAGCTGTTTCTCCAAGCTCCAGCCTGCTGTGACCACGTCTGCAGTGTGTTCGCTGTGACCCTGTTCTCCATGCTTTACATTTATTATGACTTATTCAGTAGTGTGTCTGTGTCTTCAAACATGAAGTGATGGTAACAGGACCATGCAGTGCCACATGCCCATGCAGTGTCACATGCTCGTGCAGGACCATGCAGTGCCACATGCCCACGCAGGACCGTGAAGTGTGACCACATGCCCGCGCAGGACCGTGAAGTGTGACCACATGCCCGCGCAGGACCGTGCAGTGTGACTGCAGGACCGTGCAGTGTGACCACATGTCCGTGCAGGACCGTGCAGTGTCACATGCCCATGCCACTTGCATTCTGTAGTTACCCACTTACAATGCCTGCCCTCCAGCCCTTCTCCATCAGCCCATCTGTCCCTCTGCAAACGGCTTACACCTCTCTCCACCATCCACCCCTCTTCTGTCCCTCCATCTATTTTCTGCCCATCTCTCTCCCTCTTTATCCCACCTCTCTGTTCCTCCTTCTACCCTGTCACCCGTCCCTGTCTACATCCATCCAGCTACCCTCCCTGCATCCTTCTAGCCACATATTTATCCTCTCTTCTTATTTGCCCACCTACATCTCTCTATATTTATTACCCCTTCTCTCCATCCACCCACCCATCCCATCTGTCTGTTCTTATTAAACCCCAAGGCAACCCCAGTGTCTGGTGCTAAACGAGGCCTCTGCTCTCACTCCACCATTCCTCAGCAAGTAAAGCTGGGAGAGAGTCAGGAGGGAGTGGAGGCTTCCTAAGGACACAGGCCTGACAACCCTCCAGATCTCAACAATTGTCCAATCTTCTGGGCTCTAGGCCTTGTTTCCCACACCCTTTGCCCCAAACTACCCCCCCAACAACAGCAGCAGGAAGAGGGGCAGGATCACGCCAAAGTGCATTGGATGTGCCCAGGGCCCTAACATGGAGTTCATTCATCTGTATAAGACTTTGTGCTCCCTGAGTTAGGCTCAGGGGGTGCTGCCAGGCTGAAGAAAATGAGGCAAGTAGCTGGCAGCACCCACTTTGAACCTAGGCCACTTTGGCTAATGTTCACTGCTGAACCTTGGAAGCCAGCATGAAAGAGGAGGCAAGAGGCATACTGGTTTGCCCTCTCCCTAGTAAATGGCAAATAGCCTGAGGTATGGGGGCTCTGCCTGAGGTAGGTGGGGGTCTGTTTGTTCCCTTGTTTGAGCAAGGGTCTTGATATGCAGCCAGGCTAGCTTTGAACTCAGGATCTTCCTAATTCTATCTCCCAGGTGCTGGCATTATAGGCATATGCCACCATGCAAGGCTAGTATAGTTTCTTGATATAGAGACACCAGAGACCTCGACCAGAAAGTCTCTCAGGCCGTGGTGACAAAAATTCTCCCAAACCCAAGTTGGTATGTTCTAGGCCCCTGTGCATGTCAGAGCTCCTGACTTATGTGTCCAACAAGGGTAGGGAGGCAGCCAGAAGGGACTGGACATCCTCTGTTCAAACCTTTCCCACTGGTACAGGGATATTCCTGCCCCATCCCCCCAGGGTCACCTCTTGGTCCACTCTCCTGACAAGCCCTAGTACCTGAACAAGGAGACACATCCCATCCATAGGAGTGGCTGCCGGACATGGCGGTTTGAACATGTTCAGTGGGATTCCTGAAGTGTAACAGGCCCTGCTGGGGGATGTAGCCTCTCAATCAGTGTTTAGCCCCCAAAGACCCTTGACTGTCTGAGATACCCACAACCCCTGTTCGGGGAGCTCTGGTCCCATGCCACTTCTTCCTGGGCCAACCACGAGCCAGCTCTTCTTTGATCCAGACTTGCCAGCTTCTTCGGCTGCCATCTTCCCCTGGGGACAAGGAGGATGACCAGCCTGGGAGCACTCACCACTCTGCCTGTATACTTAGTGTTGTCTTCAGAGCTAGGATCATCCAACTTTAATAATTTACAGGAAAATGCTAATACACATCAATAATATGGAGGTCACAAGGCTTATGAAAATTGCAGAGGGGTTTGGCACTTTCGCACAGGCACCAAATGAAGATTATGGTGACTGGGTTCCTAGGAGAGCAGCTGAGCAGACACCCATCACTATCATGCCCTCCACCAACATACCACAGTGGGGAAAGAGGAGAGATCTCTCATTCATCCTAAATGCATCCTGCGAATAACTATTTCTTTAAAGAGAGTCTCACTTTATAACCCTAGCTGTCCTGAAATTCACTGTGTAGACCAAGCTGGCCTCAAACTCATAGAGATCTACCTGCCTCTAACTCCCTGGGACTAAAGCCATGAGCCACCAGGCCTGGCTTCTGAGCAACTTTCTTTCTTTTTTTCTTTTCTTTCTTTCTTTTTGTTTGTTTGTTTTTTCAAGACAGAGTTTCTCTGTATCTTTGAAGCCTGTCCTGGAACTAGCTCTGTACACCAGGCTGGCCTCGAACTCACAGAGATCCACCTGCCTCTGCCTCC
>LOJH01008974.1:9618-27672 GCA_001685095.1 Ellobius talpinus
TTCCAGGACAGGCTCCAAAGCTACAGAGAAACCCTGTCTTGAAAAAAAAAAAAAGAAAAGAAAAAGAAAATTGCCATTATTTGGTGCGGGAGGTGGGGGGATCAAGACCTTTGCAGATCTGGCCAGGGGCAACTTGACTCTGGGCCCAGGATAATGGCAAACAAATTTCTGTTAGCCATTGCCATTCTTGCAGGAGGAGCTGAGAAGCACCTGCAGTACCCATGCACTTAGATATTGCCTTAGACTCATCTCACTTAAATATGAGCGCGACCCTGCTACACACCTGGAATCCCACTACTCCAGAGGTTGAGTCAAGATGAGAGCAATATGTGTTCAAGACCAGTCTGGGGGTTCAAGAGTGGGGTGCTGAGATACCCGAACAGATAAAGACAAATGCCACAAAGTCTGATGGGCCTGAGTTTGATCCCTGGGCTTCTGGAATAGGAGAACCATCCCCTGTGAGTTGTCCTCTGACTTCTATATGCGCGCACACACACTAGATAAATGTGATAAAATTAAAGACCAGCCTGGGCTACATGACGAGACCTTGTCTCAAAAAAGGAAAGAGAAAGGTTGTCATTTGCCAAGGTCACCTGTGATACTTGCTACTCTGCCTCATTGAGCATGCTCCTGGATCCATGTCCCCTAGGCCTCCCAGTGGCTGTGGGTCATGTCTCCCCAGAAACCCCTCTCCTTCCCAGCCCCCACCCCCAAAACTCTGCCTTATCCTCTATGGAAAACTCAGGGAGAAAGCCCAGCTGAAGAATTAGGCCATGCTGCCGAGCACACTACTTATTTTTTTATGACTAAGATTAAGCTGACAACCATGCAAAACATTGCAAACCTGTGTTGGCTGCAGATTTAATACCTCACCCAGCCCACACAAATAATTCATGCTTCTGCATCGATGTCCAGAAAAAACAAATCAGCAAAAAGCTGGGCTCCTGCGTGTGTGAAGCAGCCGCCTTTCCACCGAGGCAGTATGCCGGAAATACCCAGGCTCCAGGAATGCAGATCTAGCATTTTGAGATTCTTTTTTTCTTAAAATATTAAAGTATGTTTTCTCAAATGATTGAAGGTTGGTGGGAGGTGTAAATGTGGGCACTTGTCGCATTAATTCCTCAGATGATTAAGTTCTTCGCTGCTTCTTGAAAGCTGTTTGCAGTTGGGTTTGATGTCCCCGTTCTGGGTGAGTGTGTTGTAGCAGTTACCAAGGTGACTTTAGCTGACTTTCAACAATTTATTTTTCCCTCCAGCTTGAGACTCTAGCCCTGTGTGCTGTGTGATTCATTTCTACCAGCCCCCACCTCACCTCCCATGGCTATTCATCAGCATTTTTGCCTGGCCCCCTGAGACCAGGATCCTCCAGAAGGTCCCACCCAGCAGGCTAGGCCTCAATGCCACTGGGCAGCGTGGCAGGATAAGGGTAGAGAACCTGTCGTCAGATGCTCACGGTGTGATTATAAGGCACATCCTGGCTCTGCTACGTAACTCTGGGGCTTGCTGGGGCTGGTGGTAAAGCGTTTGCCTAGTATGCATGAGCCTCTGAGTTTTAGCCCCAGCACCCCCAAAAGTAAAACTGTGACCTTGAGGTTTTGGCTCACTTTATTTGTAAAAGGGCTAAGAGAGCGAGCATCCATGCTTGTGTGAGGACCCGCTGAGTGACTACAACAGAGAGCCTGGCACAGAGGAAACCTTGACAAACATGGCTGCTCTTATGTCCTGTATTCTGCTCTTGCTTGGGCCCCAGAAGCACCCCCATATGACCTTTGAACCCATCAGTAGTGCCTGAATGAGATGTGGGGTTGTCCTCGGAAGGCCGGCATAGAAGGTGGTCAGATGTTCACAGTTCACAAGCTGGCCTGCCACAGACATGCTCTTTGGCCTTGGATATATCCCCTCTTTGAAAAGGAAAGAGGTAAATTAAACAGGTTGAGTTTCTTTCCAAGCTTGGAATATTGTGACCCTCTTGGCCAGTGTTTGTCTTCTTCACAGGTCTTGTGAAAGTGCTTGCCAAGGGAAAGGTAGTTCCCAGGGCAGCTTTGGGAAACTGCAGGAGGGGATGCCTTGGTGACAGAGAGGTCACATCTAGGGTTGTATCCACCTGGGAGAGGAGCAAGCTGAGCCACTGCCTTGCCAGTACTGCTGTGCTCTCTGTGGGGAGGGGCTCTGCCTGTCAGCTGGGCCTCTGTGCTTAGTAAGATGAGGCCTACTCCTGGGTGACTGTCCAGCTCAGATGTCCTGAATAGCTCCTGCCTGCTGCTTGAATGATTTAAAAACAAACAAACAAACAAACAAACAAAAATGATCCTTCCCTAGTTTTTTGATGGACACTTGAAGAATTGTTCTAGGTTTCACAGCCCAAACCAGAACCCCGCTTTTTGAATGCTGTCAGTGGATGACCCTCTTTTCCTGCTGGGGAAGATTTGGGAGGTCAGTAAGGACAGCTGAATTTGAAAAGCAAAACTTGGAATGGCAAGGGACCCAGTAGCCCAGCTGTGTGACCAGCTGTTGGTGAGGAGCTGAGCTTGAGAGAGCAGGAGTGACACTGACAGCTTAGTATGGCCAAGGTCACTGTCAGGAGGGATCTAGTTTTGGACTTCCATACATGCACACACGACACACAACACATATCCACACACATGCACATACCACACCACACATGTGTCTGACTCATAAGGGCCCAACATTCACCCCTCAGCAAGGGTTGCACTATCCCCTGCTTAGAGGCTCACTTACATCACTGCCTTGCCTGCCCTATGCAGGGGTGTGCTTGCTCAGAACCTGAAGGTCAACTAGCTCCTAGAGCTGTTGTTCCGAGTCAGCCTTGTAGAGTTCAAGGCAGGAAAAGAAAGGTTTCTCAGAGCGCCTGTTGATTCCACGGGGCAAAACAAGCCACTGTGATGTGAACTTGCATGTGTGTTGGCCAAAGATCTGGGCTCTAGAACCTGACTGACTTCAGGCCAAACACCAGTCCCACTTCTTCACTGGCTACGCAACCTGAACATGTAACTTAGCCATTCCAGTTCCAGTGTGCCCACCCCATGGGGCATCAGGTGGCATGGGCAGCCAGTGAAAAGTGCTTGCCACCTGCTGGTCCTTGGCTAGTGCTTAGTGAAGGGTGTTACCATAGTTAACAGGCACCGTAGTTGCTAACCAGGAACTCAGCCAGAAAATCCCATTTGCTCCTCTCAGTGGTTTTCCCCATGTGCTTAATCTATCCCTTGCTTGCCTCATAGGAGCCGCAAAGACAGCTTAGAAAGTGACAGCTCCACGGCCGTTATCCCCCACGAGCTGATCCGTACCCGGCAACTCGAGAGCGTACATCTGAAATTTAACCAGGAATCAGGGGCCCTCATTCCTCTCTGCCTAAGGTGAGCTCAAGCACTCCATTCCACAATACCATGTAGGCCCCAGAGCCTCCACAGTCTGCCTTCCCCCAGCACAGATCAGCTAAAGCTTTGAGCTAGCCATTTTCACGAGACTGGTATCTGTGGGCAGTTGATACCAGAGCGGAGTTCAGGGTTGGATGGAAGAGAGCCACTCAGGCAGCTCTGTCCCAGGACTCTGTGTCACTGGCCCCTGCAGTATCCTCCCGCATCCAAACCTCTGGGTAGCGCAGGTGATTGAGAAGTCTTCAAGCAGAGTAGTGAGGCCAGATGGCCCTGCAGATTGTCTCTAGAGAAGGACTGTTCTTTTCTTGGGGGTGGGAGGTTGAGACAGGGTTACTCTGTAGCCTTTGGAGCCTGTCCTGCTCTTGTAGACCAGACTGGTTTTAAACTCACAGAGATCCACCTGCCTCTCCCTCCTGAGTGCTGGGATTAAAGGTGTGCCACCACCACTTGGTTCTATTCTGTATCTCTTAACCTAGAGCAGCCCTGAGTCATAGAGCACATCTCCCATTGGTCTGTCACCTGGGTTGGTATTTTGTTTTGTTGGGATTGGTCTCACTACTGACTGGCCTTGAACTCATAGAGATCCTCTGCCTCTGAGAGCTGGGGTTAAAGGTGTGGACTCCACACCTGGCTTTCTTATCCTCTGGCTCTCTGAGAAGTTTCAAAGTCAGAGCCCATGGGGAGTAGATGCTGAGAATACTCTTTTGTCCAGGAAGTGTCCTTCAGCTGTGCTTCCCTTTGGGAGGTCGAGTGACCAAGAGAGTCTAGGATGGCCCCTGCCATCCCGTAAACTAAGACACAGGTCATACTGAGCTGTCAGGAGCAGGAGGGTTCTGATAGGTTGGACTCTACCTCCTCTCACTTGGTGCTTTTCCCTTGCAAGACTCTCAGTTCTTTACAAACCCAGTGGCCAGCCCAGCAGCCTCCTGGGGGGACCGGAAGCCCAGCTGTGGCTCTTCTGCTATGAGAGTCAGAGCACCCACCTGTGGCCAGGATGCAGGTCATGCAGAACACTACACTAGGCTGGATCTCTTATGGCTGGCTTCCTCCCAACCCTTGGAGTTCCATCCTCACTTTGCTAGCACAGGAGGCAACAAGAATCCCCCTAAACTCGAGGGCACAATGACAAGGAAGAAGGAATTGCATGGTTTGAACACTGCCCACAGATCCAAGAGCCAGGAGAAGTGGGGGTGAGTCAGCCTTAGCCAGCTGCTCTGAGCAGCAGGGCAAAGGCATCCAGTGGTCTGAGTGAACAGGACCTCCCAGGGCCAGCATTAGACTCCAGCCCTGTCCTCCTAACAGCTGCTTGGGCACAGGCTTGGGCTTTTAGCCTGAGGAAGGGTTAATCCGAAGCAGCCTGAGAATGCAAAGAGCTGGTTTTGCCTCCTTTGCCACTTGGCATTCCTGCCCATTGGTTGCCACTGCCTGCCCTTCCTCAAGTATATTTCCAGTCTGGGGATTCATGGTGTCTTCTTGCAGTGACCCTGCTTGGCTTCAGACTTTTGTTTTGTTTTTGTGTTTTTTAAGATTTGCTCATTTCCTCTAGGATAACTGCTTAAATGTTACAGGAAAGCCCAGGAATAAGTGGAAGATCCTGCACGGGCACAGAAGTGCCCCACTGGGAGGCATGAGTCCTCCTTCACTCAGGACATGATGCTGGCACACTGCTAACATCCCTCCTGCCCTGAAGCCCTTTGAGCTCTGGCCCGGAGTGTCCACTGGCTAGGGAACCTTGGAAGGATGCCATTAGCATCTAAAGGTGGTGCCTTTCTCTAGTGTGCTACAGTGCTACAGTGAACATGTTTGGCTAAAGTCCTGTTAGTGTGCAACTGGGCCCTCAGGCACTGACCAGGCACTCTGCCTCAGGAAACATTGCTCTGTAGCCCCAGCACCTTAGTTAGGGACTGTGTTTCTGGGCCCAGATCCCTACTGTCTCTGTGTTCCCATCCCCAGGGGCAGACTCCTGCATGGCCGGCACTTCACCTACAAGAGTATCACAGGTGACATGGCCATCACATTTGTGTCCACGGGAGTAGAAGGCGCCTTTGCCACTGAAGAGCATCCTTACGCAGCTCATGGACCCTGGTTACAAGTGAGAAGCGTCCTTTTTTCCTTTTATCCCCCCTCGGCTCTTCACCTGCTGCCTACCCTCCCTCCGAGGGCAGCTCCTTATGGCACCCATCCTGGGCTGGGAGCCCAGAACCTGAGCTCTGTGTGCGGCTATGGAGAATGGGTGCTGCTGCTGCCTTCACAGCTCCAGGGGCACTTCCTGACCTTCTTCCCATCCCCTGACACGAGTTTCTCTCCTGGCCATTGGTGCAACCACTGATGACAGTGGAGATCCAGGCAGGTGCGAGGAGTAGCAACATCTCATACCCTGGGAAATCAAGATACAGGACATTGGAGGGTGAACAATGTGTGGATGCCACCCTATATGGACTATATGGTGACTATATGGAAACCTCTCCAGAATTCATAGGAGTGAACTCGGTGGCCACACTGGGCAGGCCACAGTGACCAGAGCTACCCCATGAGCTCCTGATAGAAACCATTGAGCAGAACCTGATGGCTTGTCCAGAGCATTCTGTGATTGTGCTCTCCTGCTTGGAGCAAGGATCAGAGCTGATGTTGAATACAGTGCTTGGGGCTAAGAACCATCAGCCTCTTTCCAGTGTCTACCCTGCCAGGGCTCTAAGGGTCACTAGCCTGTTTTGGAGTAGGAGAAAAGCAATTTACCTCCTTTCACAAGAATATCAAGAAAAGGAAGCAGGGCCAGATGTGTTAACACACACCTTTAATCCCAGCACTTGGGAGGCAGAGGCAGGGGGATCTCTATAAATTTGAGGCCATCCTGCCCTACAGAGAGAGTTCCAGGACAGCTAGGGCTACAAAGTAAGACCCTATCTTAAAAAAAAAAAGAGGGATTTGGGGCTGCAGAAAGAGAATCTGACCTCCATTCAAAAGGTAACCAAGCTTTGTTTGTGATGTGTTAGAGAAAGCATGGGGGGATTACAGTAAAAAGGAAGAGAATTACACTAGCTTTGTGGGTAACCCAGTCTGGGGTCCGCACTACTCTTTATATGGTATGTTTTTGTGTGCATGTGTCTGCTTGCAGCTGATGCTCTCCTTCCTCACAACCTCCTCCCTGCCCCCACCAAAGTCCTAACCCTTAATTAAAACAAACAGCAAACAAAGACTACCAACCACTCTAAGCCCAGAGGTAGGAATGGGAGCTAGTGCTTTAGGGATATTGTGTTCCATAAATTATCTTGCCTTTTTCCACTGTTGTTATTACATTGTTTCATAACAAAATTACTTTGAACCATAAAGTTATAAATACATTTTAAAAGTCCCATTTGGTAACATTAGATTTCTGTCTGTGTGGTGTTGGTAGTTACTGTAGCAAAAGCTCCAAAGTGTAACATTTGAAATGAGCCGGGTACAAGTAGAAACGGCCTCCCATACCTCCATTTCCATCCCTAGTCATGTCCCAAGCTGCCACCCATCTCTACCAACCAGACAGACTAGTATGGAGGTGGGAGATGGGGATCCCCACAGGTGACCCCAGCCACACAGAGTCCACAGATCATCATTCCAGTGGATGATGTCATGCCAGCAGGTCTCAGCAGAAGTGTCCTGGGAGTTCATGAGTGTGTGCGTATGCAGTTCAAGCACATTTGGAGGGAATTAGGAACTGGAGTCTCCCTAGACTAAAGAAGAGTGTCTGCCCTTGTACTCTGTCATCTTTTGTAGAGCATCTTCCCAGCCTCAGGGCTGAGGTGGTCAGCATCTCTGGCTTTCTTCCTGCTTAGGAACCTGGGGCCCCAGAAGATTCAACAGTTATCTGGCACCCCTCAGTCTTCTGAAAGGAAGCTTCCTGTACCCCAAGTTCTTAATCCCCTGGCTGCTAGTGTTCCTGCTCTTGGTGACCCCCCTCCCCGACACACGTTGGCAGCCCCCCAGTGAGTTGGGGTGTTGGGCACCCGCTGCCTCCCAGCACTTGGGTCCCCTCCTGTGAGCTGTTGCCCAGGGAACCAGGGAGCGGTGGGAACGAGTTGCTGGCCTCGGCATGTTTCAATCAAGTTGCTGTGCTGGGACTGCTTAATCAAAGGCCTGTTATGGGCTCATTAGTGTGGTCCACCATGGGCCGCCCTCAGGAAAGCTCTGGGAAGGCTGGCTCAGGTCCCGCCCTCCAAGCACGCACCCTTGATCACCAAGAGGTTTCTCAGGCTCTTTGCAAGGAGCCCTGGGAAACTCTCCATCTGACCTGCCCCAGCCAGCCGGGTTCTCAGCAGTGAAGCCAACACCCACATCAGCTTCCTCCCTGCCTGAGAGCAGTCAGCATTTTCTGCATCTGTCTGCTAGCCTGACTTTCCCTTTAGGGTCTTGCCTCTGTGGTCATAGACAGCTCCCCAGCTTGTGGGAACTGGGCTTGTCATGACTTGTGGGCCTCTAGGTTGCCTCGCAAGGACCAGCTGTCTCCCCGGGAATCTGTAGGACCTGAGGTTCCATTCAGTCACAGATCAAGCCCCGCTGTGCCAAGAAGGGGCCCAGGCCTGTTTGGAGAAAGAACTCAACACCCACAGACCTGCCCCTGCTCCCTACAGGCATTTGCCACTCACTCACAGAGTCTGGGATGTCTCTTTGAGCCTTGTGTGCCCTTGTGTGCCCAGGCCTACTGATGGCAGAGGAGCAGGGGTGACTGAAAGCAGTAGGCATAGGACGGAGAGACCTAAGTTGCTGCTTGAACTGTCCCTGTGGGTCACAGTTGAAGTGGGAGGGGCAGGGAGACTGTCTTGCATCAGCCTTCAGCAGCCTTTAGAGTGCTCACTCCCAGCCTTGGCATCTTGTTCTGGCTGCTAGCCCAGACCTGCTATCTCTGAGGGAAGGGAAGGCATTTATTCTCCCTGTGCTGGGAAAGGACTGAGAGAAAAAGGAAGGGAAGGCTAGAGAGCCAGAGTCCTTTTCCGCCCTAGTGGGATGGCCTCAGACAGGCTTCTGTACCTACCCCTGCTGCCACCTGCTCCCCCACTTTCTGCCACCTCAGAGAGACCCAGGCCTGAGGAAGTCAGGACCCAAGACCTGAAGAAGAGGCGGGTAAGTATAGTTGAAAACTCACACATCAGGAATTGCTGCAGGGGAAGGAATTGGCTTGAGCCTATACTCTTTCCAGAGAAGAGACCTGGCTTCATCCATCCTGCTTTGTGTCACCCTTAAGATCAGAGAACCTGAAAGCCAAGTCCAGAGCTTCATGAGAAATCTCCAGACCCTGAAGCAGGCCTGCTCACCGGGGACTGTGGCATGCTTCTCCCTTGGCCTGTTGTCCTGAACTGTCAATCTTCTGAGCAGAGCCTTGCCCAGCACTGAGTCAATTCAGTCATCAGTTCCTAGGCAGGGCAGTCTGAAGGAGGGAAGCTTCAATCCCAGAGGTCACAGAGAGGGCAGATCACCAAACACGAGATTATTTTTTTTAGGCCCTGCAATGCTTTCTCAGCTGTGTGGTGTCTGACAATTCACCCAGGTGGCGCCCTTAGTCCCAGCCACTCCCCACCGGCCCAATGGGAGGTCTCTGGCTTGGGAGAAGACACCTCACAGCTGTTCCCAGTGGGGTCTGATATTCCCAGCCAGGCTGGGAAACCACTGCTAAACTCTACCCAACCCAGGAACAGGCTCCCCATACTCCTTCAGCCAAGGTCCTGTGTTCTCCTGTTCCCATGCACCCTTTTGGATTCTTTATAGTGGTCAACCTGGGAGTCCCCAGCTCCTGTCACCCCCTTTCTGATGCCTACCATTTCTCCTGCTGGTGGGCCTGGCTATACCTGCCTCCTTTGGAGACTTTGGCTTGGGCTGTCTCCAGACCTCATTGTCGAGTCCTGTGCCTATTAAGGTTTAGAGCAACAGTAATTCCCTGCTGTGTCAACAACAGCTGGAGTCCAAGCCTGCTTCTGACCACCAAAGCCAACTTCTCACCGCCCACCCAGAGCAGGAAATGAGTGAGTGCCCCCCCTGCTCACAAGCACACACCTCTGTCCCTCCCAGCACGGGAGTGTCCACAGACTGTTAGCTGGCCTTTGTCTGCCTGAGATGGGGGAAAGGGGAACAGCAGACCCAAGCGCTTGGCTTGCGAGTCCCCACCTCACTGCCATGGTGCTTGCCAGAGCTGCTCCTGTCCCTACTCACTGCCCTCGAGGGTGCCAGAGCTGCTCTTTGGCAGGCCAATCTCTGTAAAGAGCACATTTCCTTCCTGGAGAAAAGGAAAAGGAGGGAAAGAAAGCCAAACTTGCTGGGAAGCAGAACAACGTGTCAACACAAGGAGCAAACAAGGCCCAAGACAAAGTGTGGATTGTCATCGTACCGAAGGGAAGGAATGGCATTGTCAGCCGCTCAGACATCCGTTGACCACAGACCTTGGAATGAGTGTCAGATTTGTAGCCTTCTAGCCCCTGCCTGCAGCGCAGCCGGGCCTGCCCAGGGCAGGCACAGACAAAAGATAGTTTTTCAGGTTCCTTTCTGGAACTTGCTGGAACCTGGAGAATTGAAAGGTTGTTGACAGTCCTTTCTCACCACCACCAAGCCAGGCTGTCTGACTGTACCTATCATGGCCTGTAATGTGTGCCCACTGGAGTGATCTACCAGCCCAGCCTAGATTCCAATCCCTCTCCAATTGATGGTACCCTCAGTCAATCCAATAGTGGTGGAGCTGCAGCCACTGTTAATTTACTCTGCTCACTCCTCTGGGCCTCTTTGCTTGCACTTCCTCCCAGTGTGATCTCTTGGGGTGTTGTGAAAATGCTGGTGTTTTTGCATCCCCTTGGTGTTCTAGGGAGTGCTTAGCCCAGCAGCGCCACATTCTCCAGAGCCCTTCAGGGGAATGTGTCACTCAGATTGGTCCAGGGGCCTTTCCTCTATCATTAGAGCGTCTCCTCCCTCCAAGGACTATTTGTACATACTCCTCAGTGTTTTGTCCCAGTTCTTCATGCATGCATGGATGACAGAGTGCAGTGATCGCTGTAATGATTTGTCATTATTTCTGCTGCTCTTTTCTGGGCTGGAGGAACTGTTGAAATGTGTGGACTCAGAGTGAGGTGTGGCGCCCCGTGCTCAGGAGGGAGAGGCAGGAGAGTCTCTGTGAGTTTTGAGACTAGTCTGGCTTGCACAGGGAGTTTCAGGACAGCTGGGACTAAATAGAGAGACCCTGTCTCAAAACATGAAAAAAAAATGGACGGCTCAGTGGTACATATCATGCTTTCCTTTCTAATTAGCCAGCACACTTTGTTTATTTGTTGTTAGCAGCAGTGTGTTTGTGATGCTCGGTTTCCAGCCCTGTTGAAATGAGAACATACATACTCCTGGCTAGGCTTGAGGGTACTGTTCTTCAGGCCATGGGTAGGAGCGACCATTACCTCCCTACCCCCATCAGAAGTTGGCCCTGAGTATACACACCTTTAGAGTCGATGCCCCTTCCCCAAACAGGAAAAGAGCATGCTCCGTCACCCAGGCAGGCAGGCACTGCTCTGAAGCCAAGAAGACTGTCTTCTCCTCAGGAGCCAGTCATCTGCACACTGGGAACCAGAGTCACAGCCCGTGCAAGCCATCACAGGCTCAGTGAGGAGATGCAGGGCAGCATTTAGCACAGAGCCTGCACACAAGTGCAGGTACTGCCCCTGTGATTGGTCATTTCCACTGTCCTGTATTACTGTGGCAGAGGCTGGTCGCTCCAGGGAGACGGTGAGCCTCAGGAGCTCCAAGCCCTAGCCCTGCACAGGCTTTTCCCACAGTGGCATCACAACAGCGAGTCTGTTCCCAGGGAGAGCTCCCGGGAGCTGCTCTATCATAGCTGCCTATCTCCAGTATCCTGTCGATGAGATCTGTTAACATTCTCAGCTCCAGCTCTTAAATCTGCAGAGAACAGGGCCTGTTTGTTCAGTCCAAGCTTCTAAGGTTTAACTCCCAAAGGAAATTAAATCAGGTGCCTGGAGCTATGACAGTCTGTCGTGTTTCTTTGCTGAGAATGTCACCCTTAATATCATGTGGATCTCATGTATAATTTTTCCCCTTTAATTCTTTTAAAACAATGTGGTTTCCAGCAGAAACCGGCAAATCATCAAAAGTGAAAATGGACAGCTAGGATTTGTCCCCGTTTGGGGGTCTTGTCATCCCCTCCCCCAACAGAGTACAAAATTAAGTCTACACACAGATGGTGCCACACTTAGTGGCAGCTCTGCTGAAAGCCTCCATAACTCAGCAGTGCAGACCTTTGACAGAGGCACTGGCTTAGGACCGGACTGTTGGTGGCCTCACCTTCCTGTTGTTGAAAAACACCCTTGGGAGTCTCCTTGGGTGGCCACTGTCCTTGGAAGCCCTCCCCCACCCCATTTTACCCCAGTTCCAGACCTGGTTACCAATCTGGAGAAAGACCCTCCCTGTGAATTATTTATGGGTTAGAAATGAACCCAACCCGGCCAGGACTGGAGTCATTGTAATATAACTGGGTTTGAGCTATGCTTGTGCTTGTGCTAGCGTTTCAGACAGAGATGGCAACAAGCCCCGGAAATGCCGAAAATATGAATGTGACTTTATATTACTCAAGCAGACTGGTGATAACCAGTGGAGAAACTCGGCTTGGGGGAGGGGACCCATGGGGTAAGAGGAGGAGGAGGGCTCAGACTCCAGGAAGGAAGGCCAGGTGTGACTGGATGTGGCCAAGGACCAGAAAGTGCCAGACAGGCTGGAAAGAGCCAGCCAACCCCCTCTGGGGAGCTTGGAGGAGGAAAGGAATGAGTGCTTTGGATGGACTCTCCCCTGGATACTATTTGCTCTCTCTCTCTCTCTCTCTCTCTCTCTCTCTCTCTCTCTCTCTCTCTGTCTCTCTCTGTCTCTGTCTCTCTGTCTCTCCTTTTCTGTCCCTCCGTGTCTTTCCCTCGTTCTTGGTCAGAGCTGTTTGCTCCTGTTTTGGGAAGGCGGGTCTGTTCCTCTAGGGAGCTGCTGGTTGGGTGGGAAACAGGCTTACTTGTCCAAGAGGAATGAATATGTGAGTCAGTGTCCTCCACCTAAGAGTCTAAAACAGCAGGTTCCAAGCCAAGACATGACATATGGTCTTACTTTGGCCCACAGGGCAGGTGCCTCAGTTTCCCCATCTGGAAGGAGACTGAAAGAGATCAGGTGTGAACAGTCAGCATAGTGTCTGGTAGGTTAGAGCTTTTCCTTCTCACTCACCACCACCACCCCATCAACTTCCTTGTCACTTCACCTCATGTCACAAAACGGAAACCCCTGCCCTTACAAACTGATAAGTCCCAAGGGAATCTTCCTGGGTATTTTCCCAACCTTCTGAAAGGGAGGGTTTCTCTGAAAGGAGCCCTTCAGTTGGCTTTGCATCCTTTTACTCTTCTTCCTCTGTGCACTGCACAGCGTCCACCAGAGAAGTGGAGAGCTCCTATAGACCAGGGCAGGGAGGATGGAGTAGAAAGGCCCAGGGTCTGCAAGGAGAGCATAGATGAGCTCAGTCTGGACCAGCAGATCTGTCTGAGAGAGCCATCAGTTGAGAAAGGCTTGACGGAGCTCTGAGTTGCTGTGGATGTTCCCATTCGCTGAGAAAACTTGCTTAGGGCATAGTGGTTATTCCTGCAAATAGAGGTGCTAGACGGTCTTGGTCATCAAACCTTGTGGTACCAGGCATCAGAATAAAGCAGTAGAGTGGGGAGATGGAGACACTCAGAGAGGAGGTATCTCAGAAGTCAACATAGCTGCTGACTGGGGCCTGCAGGGACATCCTGAGACATAACCCTGTGGCTGAAAAGGGAAATTCTAAGTCCCAGCCCCCTCTGTGAAGGGACAGGCAGCTTATTCTGCAGCTCAGATTTTTTTTTCTTGGTTTTTGCCTGCTTTTCCCATCCCCCAGTGGTAGGGATTGAGCCCAGACTTATGCTCCAACACTAGGGTGCATCTGAATCCCAGACAGTTGCTTGTATTCCAAAGTCAAACAGATTCCTTTTGTCCTACATGGTTGGGAGAAGTGGGTGGGAACACTTGAGCCTGATCAGGCAAGGACCTTGGCGGTGGCTCTCCTATGGCCTTGGGCTTTCCTGTCCCTCTCCTTTGCCCTGCAACATCCAGAAAACTACACAGCCCAAAGAAGTGGGTGTCTGCTGCCTTCCAGTTCCCTTCCGAGGCCAGCACTGCCATCTTCCAGATGCCATCCCTTTCTCTACTGCCACACCCCACCTCGCCTCCCTTCTCTAGCCTATCACACAAGCAGGTGGGGGTGGGGGGTAAGGCATTGAGAGCGCACAATTTTTTTTTCAGAAGCCTGAAGTACTTCCCTCTGTCCCTAGCACTGATCCGTGGGCCATCCCTCCTCCATAGTGAATAGAAACTTCCCTAACTTGGCAGTTGGCAAAAGGGGCTGTATATAGTTTTTGGGGTTTTTTTTTTTCAAATAAAAACCTGCCTTTTGCTTTCTTTCCCAGATTCTGTTGACCGAAGAATTTGTAGAAAAAATGTTGGAGGACTTGGAAGATCTGACTTCTCCGGAGGAAGTAAGCCTGTTTGGTTTCTCACTCAGAGAGGGGTCCTGGGCTTGTGGTTCCTGTGTGCGTGTGTGTACACCTGTGTGTGTGCCATATGCACATGCTCACACATCATTGAGCTGTTTTCTGAAGTACAGGGATAATGTAGAGAGGACTCTGAGAATGTTCAATGACTTTATTTTTCTTCCATTTCCATGAACCACCTCTGCCCCACCCCCACCCTTGTGAGGACACCCAGCAAACAGTCTGAATTGCCAGCTCTTGAGAACCTCATTGAAGAAGCAGCCAGGGCCTTCAGGCTAGAGTTCTCCCCAGCCCCTGCTGTTCCCTGGCAGGTTCTGAACAGAAAGCCCATGTCTGCTGCCAGAGAACATTCCACTGGGGAGTTCTACTGGGCAGAAGGGGACTCCTGCTCTTGCCTTGGGCCACCCAAGAGCCACACTCCCTTCCTTCTCCAGCTATAGCTTGCCTCTCTCAGCCTCTTCTTGGCTAACTCAAAGCCTGAGGAACTGGCAGGCCAGGTGGGTTATGCCTCCCCTTGGCTTCTTCTCTGGGGTACAGGAATGGAGTCCATAATCCCTTTTGTTTTTCTTCCTTGTTCCTGGCCTCCTCATTTGCAGGGACTTACCTCATCCTGGAAAGTCCCTTCTCCTTCTGCCTCCTACTAAGCAGCACCCAGGCAGCAGACAGGCAAGCCTTGCTGGCATTAGTGCTCAATGGGATAGTGAAATATTAGCAAGCTTCCCAGGCCCCTGGAGGACTTTCTTGCCCTTCCCCGGCTGCCTATGGCAGAGCCTGACCCTCCCTCCCTTTGCCCTAATGTGCTAACTCCCTTACTTCCCAGAGGCCATGCAGGAGCACACGGGTTGGCTCTCCCAGAACCACACAAGCCTCGGACTCAGGATAGATAGAAACTCCTCAGAGTTGGTCTCCCCAATAGAACCATGTCTTCCCTGTCCCCACTCCAGGGATCCAGCTTGATCAATTAATTCATTTATGTATTTCAAGGTTATCTAGCACCCAATCCATGCCAGCCAGTCAACCCTACAAGTTGCTGCCTCAGAGGCCTCGCTCCCCCATTCAGTCAGGCCAAAGCTAGCTGCCCAGAAGGGCTTCCGGAGGTCTTGTCACACTGCAATGGCATTATGCCAAGCTGCTACTCTGAGCTTGGGTGCTGACTGGGCAGGAGGGGACAGTCCAGGCAAGAGAGACAGGAGCCAAGGGGAGCTTCAGAAAGTAGGTCACTAAAAATGACTTCCCTTTCTGCTCTCCTATCCAGAGGCTATCCCCACACCCTGTCCAGGCTCCACTCTGTCCTGGGTCTTCAGCGTCTTCAGTCCCCCATGAGAGGGAGGGCGCAGAGGGAGCCGGCCAGGAAGTGTTAGTTTGTCCACCCCAGCCCCGCTCCCGGCAGGCTGGGTCATGATTCTGCCCTCCTCTTGCTGGCCCTGACTTGCAGCCCAGCCCAGCCCCAAGACAGTGGGGGCTCCGAGAGCTCCTGCGCTAACTCCAAGTCAGAGAGAATGTATTGAGCACCAGCTGTGTGCTAAGCTACATAAAGGTTCTAGAACCCGGAGGAATAAACAGAAGGCCAAGGTAAGTGAGAGAAATAAAACAGTCAGGCTGCCATTGATTTCAGATGTGGAAGACCTTGGCTCTCATCTGGGATCACTCTGAGCAACGAACCCTGGGAAGTGAAGGATTTCTCCTTCTGAGAATGTACGTCCTAGGACATGCTATATCCCAGCAGGGTCACATGGGGGAGGGGCGCTGAGCTACAGCCTTCTTCTTTGTTGACCCTTTGACCCAGCTCTGGAGGACAGGTTCTAGATTCCTTCCCACTATAGCCTCAGAAAGAGAGCCCATGACAATGACAGATGTCTACTCCCTGCTGGGTCCCCTATCCTCCAGCCCCAGGGCCTCAGGGAGCAGATTCCTCACATGCTTGTGGCTGGAGGCAGAACCTAGGAAAAGAGCAGAGGGAGGTCTACCCGGTCAAAGAACTAGGAAGACACGCCCTCTCCAGTCTGTTGTGTGGGAGGATAGGAGCACCTGGACCAGCCACATGCATGCACTTGTGTTCGTGTACACACACACACACACACACACACACACACACACACAGGCACGCACACCCTGGGCTAGCATTTGAGAGATCTCCAATAGCCTGTCTTGTCCCCAGCATCCTAGGGACAGGTCTGGGCCAGTTCTCTGCCTCTCTCTGGGTAATGCCTTCTCTCTTAGAAGGCAATGGAGTTTGCTAACCAGAACGTTCGGGCTCTGTGCTTGCCCCCTCTGCAGTTTAAACTTCCAAAAGAGTACAGCTGGCCTGAGAAGAAGCTCAAAGTCTCCATCCTCCCTGATGTGGTGTTCGACAGCCCGCTGCACTAGCCTGGGCTAGGCCCCACAGGAACCAACCCAGTGACTTCAGTGTGACAGCAGTGTAAAGGAGACTCGCGTGAATAAAAGGACAAGGATGAGGATGATTGCCAAGTGCAGCACCCACCTCAGGCCCCACCTCACCTCCAGCTCAGGGGCCTCACTCCCAGCTGCCAAGCCCATGTGACCAGGCCCCTGTCCTGCATGCCAGTGAGTGAGGCTGCAGCTGTAAAGGTCCCCACCCACCTGCTGCTGCCACAGGTTTGACTGATGTGCTCTGGGGAAGGACATCCTTGTCACACAGCCAGGTGTGCAGAGCACTGTGGATGCACTGCCCAGTTCTACCCCAGCAATCCTTCGCGCGGTCAGGCTGCTCCGTCCAGGCTGTGGAACGATTGCTCCTTCACGGCTGTTTTTGCCTTCCTTAGTCTGTTGTGGAAACCGGATGGTATTTTTATTGCTCAGCAGAGATGGCCCAGAAGCCATGTACATAGAGGTTTTTTTTTAAACAGGACTTCATTCCTAGATGAACTTCATCATTCTCTTAGACAGGGGTCTGGGGGCTCTGCCTCCCCCACACCATCTGCCCAAGAAGGTGCCTGGTGCTGCCTGTCAGCTCTGAGCCCTGGAGGAACCTGGGATAGGGAACAGCTGATACACTCTCTGTGCAGCCCTGCCTAGAGCCAGATATGCCATGGCCTAGAAGGGTGCCACTGCCTTCCAAGTGAACTAGGCTTCTACAAGGCTGTGGGGACTTTAGGGACTCAAGGACATGGAATGATGGTCCTAGCTATGTCTTCCAGTCCTTTTGTACCCAGCCAGGCCTGCCAAGGAGAGGGTAGAGCCCATTGCCTCCTCATCCTGCTCCTCGGGACCTCCAGCTCTTTGAGTCCCCTGTCCCCTGCATTCCCAGCCCCATGGGCTGTGGGACTCTAGCTCATTAAAAACTGAAGAATCAGCCTCTCAAGGTCCCTTCACTGTCATTTCGCTGGCTGCTTTCTGTGGCCCCATCCTTCCCACATCCCTTCCTTACTCACCTCTCATCTCATCGTTGCCTTTTCCTATAGCCCAGCCCCTTGTGTGGGGCCTCATTCTCTCACCCCAGAACTGTAGATCTCTACACCTCCCAGGAGCCAGCCTGTCTCTGGCCACATTGAAACAGGTTTCTCTGTGTAACATCCCCTGTCTGTGCTGGAACTCACTCTGTAGACCAGGCTGGCCACCCAGCTAGGATTAAAGGCGCCACCACCGCCCAGCTTCTTCATTCTTTAAGTTCTGATCCCTACAAAGGAAAGACACTTTTTTCTGTCAGGGACCTTGCAAGAGTTCTACTACTCTGCTTCCACCACCTATAATGGGTACTGCCAGGGTACCCCAGGAGGCCCAGAGGTCAACAGCCAAAGAGTTGCTCCCAGGGGGCACATTGCTGGCTGGGGGCTGGAGGGAGCAAGAATTACTCTTTCAAGGAATGGCCCCTTCTACATAGCCCAAATCTAAGCAGTTAGCTCCAAGGCCAGCACTTGGGGGCAGACCCATCTGGAGCCACTGAGAGGCTGGCTGCAGCCCCCCACCAGCCAGGATTCAAGCCTCTCTGGAGTAGACACCATGCTGCCCTGGGACTTTTCCTTTTCTAATTTTTTTGGTTTTTCGAGACAGGGTTTCTCTGTAGCTTTTGGAGCTTATCCTGGAACTTAACTAACTAGCTCTTGTAGACCAGGCTGGCCCCGAACTCACAGAGATCTGCCTGCCTC
>LOJH01008975.1:0-24509 GCA_001685095.1 Ellobius talpinus
TGTAGACCAGGCTGGCCTTGAACTCACAGAGATCCACCTGCCTCTGCCTCCTGACTTCTGGGATTAAAGGTGTGCATCACCACCAATCAGCTCCCAACCTTTAAAACATTTTAAAGTCATTCATATTGCTGCATTTTAGGCCATACAGAAATGGGCAGGGATTGAATTTTGCTGACAACTACCTTGCATTTCCCTGGGTGCTTATGGTTGTAACCATTACTTTATGGTTCAAGCCCCTTGCCTTTTACTAACTCTGCCGTCCTCCGCCTTGTCAGTCTTATGGGCAGTATCTGTATTTACTTATTGCACAAAAGTGGAAGACAGAAATGAGGACAATGTACATCAGTTTTTGAATCAGCTGCATTTTATTTTCATAATGAACACTTATTGATTTTCCTAATAAAAACAGTTGCACACAGAGGAACTTTAAGGGTTGACAGTAAAGCTAAGAGAGCTTAAATATATAAAGGTAATTGATGGCTCAGCTGAAAAAAAAGGAAGTTTCGGGTTGATGGGCAGTTACCCAGTTACTGAGATGAATTCCCATTATGCAATGAGAGGCTCCTGCTTGAGAAACTATGGATGGATTCTTACAACCCCTATTAGAAAAATGCAATTAACTTACAGACAGAGGAACAGCATTATATCATCATGTAAGAGAATATTAACAACCACAGAGATTAGCTATTTAATTTCTAATGCCACCATAAAAAGAATAAGAGGAAAATAACAGAAACTGCATCAAGACAGGTGGAATTAGATATAGGAAAGGGTGGTTATGATGGAGGAGCTTCAAAGTTCAAGGAAAAAATGTTGCATTAAGAGAAGCCTATAGCTAGTCGGGAGAAAGTGATACCTGGAAGTCTTTAAAATCCCCTGCTAGTCTGTAAGATTAGATGGCTTTCTCCTAGAAATCTGTCCATCTATTGCTTTTCTAATGTTACATGGTGCACAATACATTAAGTTCCCTTGTGTACATTCAGTGGGTTTGCTTGCCCAGGTGACAGTCACTGTGAAATTAGTTTTTCATATTTTGATGTCTCTTCCTGTACACTGTGTCAAAATAGGCACTCAGAGTTGATTTGCTATTCCTTCTTTGTGATTTGTTTTGTCCCTTTCTGTATTTTTAGAGCAAAGAAATTTAAGAAATGTCAAATTAAAAAGATACAAACAAATGGCAGAAAAGAATCCTTAGTGATTTTTACAGTTCTATGGTGTGTTAAATATTATATCATATAGCCTAATATAGCATGTTTCATATTAACATAGTCTCAAAAATTATAAGAGTCCCTCTGAGGTCTCTCATTGATTTATGCATTTTCAGAGATTAGTATATTATTATCCTACTAAAAAGGAAAAAACTGAGATAAAATCATTGTATCTCTTTTTCTTAACAGCTACAGTCGAATGCTACAATCCAAGAACAAATGAATGGACCTATGTTGCCAAAATGAACGAACCTCACTATGGCCATGCTGGAACCGTGTATGGAGGAGTCATGTATATTTCAGGTAGACAATTACACAACATAATAATATCTATACTTTTAACTATATGATCTCTCCATATAGTGTCAGTAACAATAACAATTCTTAGAAATAGTAGGCAAAAGATAATTAATATTTTAGGAGTAATTTTGTGTGTACATTTGCATGTAAATGCTTTGAACATTCTGAACACTTATAAGCTAGCAGCAAACCAATTCAGCTATACATGTATAATTTATAAGAAACTGGAAAGCATTTAGACTTGCCAGTTCATTTTTTAAAGCCTCAATACTTTGTATTCTAGTAAACATCAATCATTCTCTGTTCATATGTAGTAATTTGTTTTCCTTAATATTTGCCTAAGTCATGTTAGGAAATATTTCATTATGTAATATATAAGCTTTGTTGTGCATAAAACATGCATAATACTCTCTTTTAGTGCAACCCATCACACACACAAACATATATATGTGTATATATGTATATATATGTACATATATATCACATAAACACACAATATTCCCTTAGTATTATAATGGAGTTCTACTGTGGTGCCATTATATGCAGAGATATATTTCTATAAAAATGCTAAAATGGCTCAAGTTTGTTCAGAATTCAATTGAGAACTTTCATTCTCAAATAGTTTGTGCTTGAATTGGCCTTTTATAGAATTCAGAAGAATGTTTTAACATAATGATCACCTTTGATATCTACATTTAAGTTTTTAGACAATTTTATCTTCCCCTTCTCTCTTTCTCTCTCTCTCTCTCTCTCCCTTCCTTCCTTCCTTCCTTCTCTTCCTCCCTCCCTCCCTCCCTTCCTCCCTGCCTCCCTTCCTTTTTTCTTTTCTTTTTTCTTTCTTCCCTAGTTCAGTCTGCCTCTGACAGCCTGCTCCCCCAGGGAAGCCATTATTTTCTTAGAAGAACAAAATTGTTAAGGGGATGATAAGTCACAGAGCACTGCCTTGTGATGTCTGTAGTCAAAAGGGGTTAGTGAAAGGCTTGTAGCATTTGATCAGCAGGTTTCCAGGGTTCAATTCACGAGTGACCATGGAGCGAGCATCTTATATCGACAGAGTCATAAAGGAGATCATATTGCATGACCTACCTGTTTCGTGTGTTTATCTACTACCATAACAAGAGCTCACAGTTCTCAGGGGTAAAACTGACATTTGAATGGTTTCAGGAGCACTTTGCCATAACTGGTGTATGTTTCAAAAAAATCATCTTCCACATTGATATCTGACTAGGAACCAACCAAGCCAATTTTATAACCCAAAAGAAAACCAACAAAAACCCCCCACAAAAACAATGATTTGCTTTCTAGTAGGCTTTAAATCATAGAAAATGATGCTTCATTGATTGTTGCCTTGACGCTTGATAACTCTTCAAATGGTACAGCTAAAGATTAGCTTAGCTCTGCTCCTTGTCTGCCGAAGGTAGAGACTGATACTTTCATTCCATAGGTTGGATTATGTAGCTTAGTCTTAATCAGTCTGTAGGTTATAAAGACCTAATATACCAACAACCAACTGATATATATATATATATTTATATATATATTTATATATTTATATATATATATTTCTCATATTGTTCAGAATTCTAATTTTTTAGCTTTGCAAAGCAGATAGCAGATGTCACCTTCTTCCTGCTCACCCCAAACTCTACAAAACCAACAATTTTGTGTAGTCTTCCTGATTGGCGTGTTACTGGCATGAGACTTTCAACACATTTTAGTAAATATTTTGCTTCATATTCCTAATCCTAATGTGTTAACTAGAATGGGTATTCTGATTTGGAAAAGGAATTAATGAGTACCCGGATTTTGAAGTGCTCTAGCCTGGTGCTTAGTCTACCCACTAAAATGTCACAACAGACTGATTCTTTTTAGTTAAGATTTACTACTGACTCAACTCTAATAGTTGCCAAAATATATTTCCATTCATTGACGCTTCTTAAGTATGATCAATCTCCATTTGAGAAAGTTATTGTAATAGGACCTTTTTCATTTGTCTTAAAATTTTGAGAATGATATTTTCTTTTTTTGTTAAAAGAATATAGACTGACGATATTTATGAATTTACTATTTGTAAGCTGAAATCTGTCATAAAAGGTAGCTAAAAGTTAATTATCTATGGGAGAGCCTTACTTTTACATTTTAATGACCTCTTTGCCTCATGCCTATTATTTTCATTCTCTAGGAGGCATTACCCATGACACTTTCCAAAAGGAGCTCATGTGCTTTGACCCTGATACTGACAAGTGGACCCAGAAGGCACCAATGACCACTGTCCGAGGCCTCCACTGCATGTGTACAGTGGGAGATAGGCTCTATGTCATTGGGGGTAACCATTTCCGGGGAACCAGTGATTATGACGATGTCCTGAGCTGTGAATACTACTCACCTATCCTTGACCAGTGGACCCCAATCGCTGCCATGTTAAGAGGGCAGAGTGATGTTGGGGTCGCTGTCTTTCAGAATAAGATCTATGTGGTTGGTGGATATTCGTGGAATAATCGCTGCATGGTTGAGATAGTGCAGAAATATGATCCAGAGAAAGATGAATGGCATAAGGTTTTCGACCTTCCAGAGTCCCTTGGGGGCATTCGAGCTTGTACGCTCACAGTTTTTCCACCTGAGGAAACCACACCATCACCTTCTAGAGAGTCCCCACTTTCTGCACCCTGATCATGCTTACAATTAAAATGCTATATTCCTCTCTTTGCAATGTGTCACGATTATCTTCTTTTCCCCCCTTTAGTAGTGTATCTGTTAGAATTAGCCTCCAGTAATTGATACAGATATTTGAATAATTGATATTGATGTTACTTGTGATGTTTATATGGCCTAGAATGTTTATAAAGTGGTAACAAACCATCCTGGAAATATCTCCCATAGAAGCTGATGCTTAACATGGAAAAAAAGTATTGTCTATAAAATGTTTCTTCAGTACTTTCTTCATGCTGTGTACTGGGTGTAAGGTATTTGTCATCTTACATTATAATAAGCCTAGTTAAAGGTGGATTATAGTCAGTGTACATCTGTGCTCACTAGGCTTCACAGTAAAGACGTTTTCCTTTCATCTTTAACTGTAAGATGTCAAAGGGAGGAAGCCTGCTCCAGCAAGAAACAATACGCAAAAGGTTGCCAACTCGCATGAGCTACCTCCCTCTTTTCATAAAGTATTTTTGACACATCTGTCAAGCCACCTGACTGCGTGGGTGCATTGAGAACACACCAAGTTTCTTAGACACACAGGAGAAATAACAGAAATTTACAACACTAATTTTGGGGGAGGGAAGCATGGCCCCTCCGCTTCTAAGACTCAATTAGGGGTTTTTTTAAGTGTGTATAAATATACACGCACAAACTTATATCAAACACAAATTTTTAAAAGTTGAGTATCAGGTCAAATAAATGTGAAATTAATAAATAAATCTTCTAAAAAGTAGCTTCCATAAAAAATGGGGATTCAGTATGTCCATACCGAATGCATATATGTAGAACCATACTGAATTTAGGTGGATAAGGGCTAGAAATTTTGAGCAACTAAATTTGTCACTTGGCCAAATTTTATCTTAAAAATCTGTATTCTCTTCCTTCTCCTTTGCTGTTGAGGTAACTTACCTGTTCTGTGTATTCTGTGTACTCTCGGTTCATGGGGTTATTTAGCACAAAGTGTAGCAGCTTCTCCAGAAAAGCTGCCTTTGCTCTATGATATCCATGTTTTCCCTTCTTTATTCAATAAAAAAATCAGTGTCGCCCTGCTCCGTGCTGTCCCGTTGTTCTCTGATTTGACTTCCATTTATTAAAAAAATTCCAAGGGACGAGAATGAGGAAGTTGTGTGTGTGACATTTATTCAAAGAGGAAAGACTTGGGCCAGCCCTCGCCTCACTGTGAAGGCACTGCTTGTGGCCTTTGCGGAATTAGTTTGTAAAGAAGCTAATTGGCTGTTACTCAGCCCCAGTGCCATGCCTGGGTAAACTACAGAAGCAATTACATACCCCCTCCCTTTCTTTTACCTTCTCTTCCTTCCCCGCTGTGACCTACAAAACTAGGTCCAGAAACCATGACTGGGGCGGTGAGGGAAATGTAGCTATGACAGACACAGTCACAGGAAAGCTGGCTTCTGGTGAGGTATTGCCACTCTAGTGGAGTGGTGTTTGCTTGTGTTGCACTTCAAGTGTGTTAGTATGTACAGCATGGGAAAGGGAGTAGTCTGGGTAGGTGCTATCTATAGGCTAGCAGGCTCAGGCTGCAAGCATCTGAAAAGAGGGAATTGCAGTGGCTAGTTTTGACTAACACTGGTCAATTGTTCGTAAACACTTGTACTTGAGCCAGAGAAAGAAGTCTTTGCCAATTTCAAGCTTGGCCCCTATGGGGAAAGGCTTTGCCAATTTCCCATGGTTCTGAGGTCTTCATTCTTGTCATGGCTGTGTCCATGACTTTACTCACTCAGGGTTCTTTTGTTCACACCCCTTGTCCCATCTCTTTCCTTTTTCCTTGAGAAGTTATTTCTTAATATATTGCTTAGGTTGCCCTTAAATTTCTGGGCTCAAGCCATCTTACTGCTTCAGCATTCTAGAAGCCCAGGCTCATGCTACCTTACTGGGATAAAGGGCAGTTATATTTCTGAGAATATTTTCTCTGGTGCTCAAGATCCATCTTGTCCACTCAAGTGGAACTATGTAAAACAACTTTTTTATTTATTTTTATTTTAAAAAAGAAAACCAACTATCTTTTTTTTCACTATATGGAAAAAACTTCTAAGATTTTTTTCCTAACCTAGGGTCCTAAGGAAAAAGAATTACCATCTCTTCTACTTCATCTACATATGGTTGAATGTAAACTGAACCCAAACCTTAATGTTATTCCAAAACACAACTAATGAGTCATCTAATTTCTTAACCAGAGGGATAGATTGGTAGCATAGATTTCATCACTTCCATCTTGAGTTAAATATAGTTAAGGAAATGAATTTCCCATCAGTGGCACTTTTGGATATTGTTAGAAGAACCTAGCATAAATTGGAAAAATTCCTCCCCTCAGGCAAGATTTTTCCTAAGTGAGCACAACTTCTCTGGGGATTTTAGTTTTTCTCTACATGGGCAGATTCTGCAACATTTATTTTAGCTAATACCTCCCTGAAAATGGAGTTGTATACAAGACAACTAATGATCCTGAAGGATTCCAGGTGGGTATTCCCGATCGGGTCACTATATTCCAAGAAGGAATATTCCAGGATTCTTTGCATCCTGGGGCTATCCATCCCTGATTCCACAGAGTCCTCCCTTGCGTTGGTAGGAGAATGGAGCTTTACAGGTGTGAGTGCTGGATGGTCTTTCTGAGAAGAGGCATGCATCCATCCCTTCTACTCACATGCTACTGACCAGCAGACTTGTGGCTCCAGTGGTTCATCTGGAAAGAGGCATTCATCACTTCTAGCTGTATTTTACTGGCCAGAAGCCCTTTAGTTACATAAAAACACAAAGGGAATTGGAAAGAAAGAAGAGGAAGTGAGGTTGGTGACCTCCTAGCAGCCTGTCACAGGGACTAATGTAGAGCATATGCAATTCTCTTTTCTGCATCCATACCATGTGTTATTTAGAAGCAATTAATTTCATACTTTACTATAATAGCTATTATTAAACAGTTCAAACAGCTGGGGAATCATTACACATTTCTTTGTCACCACATTATTTTCTTTTTAAAAGGAATCTTTGCCACTGGTCATTGGTTGACTTTACAGGCATTTCTTGCCCTTGACTGTTGTCCTAATTAGGGTTAATACCACTGTGACAAAACACCATGACCAAAGCAACTTGGGGAGGAAAGGACCTCTTTGGCTTACACTTCATCACACTGTTCATCATTGGTGGAAATCAGGACAGGAACTCAAACAGGGCAGGAACCTGGAGGCAGGAGCTGATGCAGAGGCCATGGAGGAGAGCTGCTTACCTGCTTGCTTCCCATGGCTCACTCAGCCTCCTTTTTTAGAGAACCCAGGACTACCAGCCCAGGGATGGCCCTACTCACAATAGGCTGGGCCCGCCCCATCCATCACTAATTAAGAAAATTGCCTACATCTGGGTCTTATGGAGGCATTGTGTCAACTGAAACTGAAAGGGTGCCTCTTTTCAGAGCACTCTAGATTGCATCAAGTTGACATGATACCAGCCAGCATACCATATCTTTGTAGGCTCTCGCTATACTTGAATTTTCAAAAGGCTCATGTTTTTCTTCTTGGACAAAATAGCTGGGGTCTAAAAGGCAAGATATTGTTTGTTTCTATAATTTTTAAAATATTCATGTGATTAGTGTTTTCCTAAAGAGGTAGAATTATGTCTTTAAAACTTTTCCTTATTTTACAGTCGCTGGTGGAGATGAAAACCAAATAAAAGTAGTCAGCATTCTGAAAGTGTTTCTGAACTTATCTCTCAGACTCTAGAGGGCAGTTAAATAGTGGCTTATTGTTATTAATTAATTCCCAGCATGATCACAGTTTCCCCTCCCTCCTCCCTTTTCAGTCTCTCCCCAAATTTTAACCCCCCCATCCACTTCTCCTTTCTACTTAGAAAAGGGCAGGGCTCCCATGACCATCAGTCGTCAGTCATGGCATTTCAAGTTGAAGTGAGACTAGGCACCTCCTCTCCTGTTAAGGCTGGATGAGGCAGTTCAGCAGAAGGAAAGGGTCTCAAGAGCATGTAACAAAGTCTCAAGAGCATCTAACAACAGCCCCTGTTCCCTCTGTTAGGATTCCCAAGTAGAAAATCCAGCTATATACAGCTATAACATATATGCAGAGGGCCTAGATTAGTCCCATGCAAGTTCTCTTGTTGGCAGTTGAGTCTCTGTGAACCCCTATGAGCACAGGTTAATTGATTCTGTGGGTTTTTCTATGCTGCTTTTGACCCCTTGGGCTCACATAACTCTTCCTCCCCTTCTTTCCCAGGATTCCCTAAAGTTCACCTAATGTTTGGCTGTGGGTTTCTGCATCTGTTTCCATCAGTCTCTGGGTGAAGCTTCTTTGATGACAATGGGCTAGGCAATGATCTATGAATATAACAATATCATTAGAAATCATTTCGATTATGCTGGTTTCTCAGAAAATTGGAAATCGACCTACCTCAACACCCAGCTATACCTAACTCTTGAGCATATACCCAAAGGATGTTCAATCATACCACAATGACACTTGCTCAACTATGTTAATATTAACTTTATTCCTAATAGCCAGAAACTGGAAACTACCTAATGTTTCTCAATCAAAGAATAGATAAGGAAAATGTGGTCCATTTGTACAGTGGAGCATTACTCATCTGTAAAACATGATGGCCTCATGAAATTTGCAGGCAAATGGATGGAACTAGAAAAAAAATCACCGAGTGAGGTAACCCATACGCAGAAAGACAAACATGGTATATACTCACCCATAAGTGAATATTAGCCATAAAGTAAAGGATAACCAGACTACAATCCACAGACCCAAAGAAGCAAAGTAACAAGGAAGAATCAAGGTGAGTAGGCATGAATCCCACTGTGAAGGGGAAATAGAACAGATATCACAGGTGGATGGGGAGGGGTCTAGATGGGGGTGTCAGCATGGGAACAGGAGGGATCAGGTAGGGAGAGGATGGAGGGAGGGACAGCTGGTGTCAGGGGCATCTCTGGGATGAGATAGAAACCTAGAGCAATGAAAACTCCCAGGAATCTATGAGAGTGACCCTAGCTATGACTCGTAGAAATGGTGTTTTATTGAATCACGTATACTTTTTTGTTTTTCATTTCAAGACATTTCTGTGGAAATTCAGCTTTGGTTCTTTTTTTATTTTAGACCTGAGATTTTTATTTACTAGCATCTCTAGCTTGAGCCCTTTGCACATCACATTGCTTTTAGTGAGGAAAATCCATGTAATCTAAAGGGTTCATATAGCATCATTTTAAGTTGATCGAATAATTCAGTAGTTAAAAATTTGGGTAATTATGAAAATGTAAAGTATTTTAAAAATTGAAAAATATAAGAAGAAAAGTCATCCATCTTCCTTGTACTACAAAGAAATATTACATCAAAGTATAAAAACCTCTAACATCAGTACAGTTTTGCATATCCTATGTATAGTATTTGAAGTATTATGAATTTTTTTGATATATCAATAGGTTGACATTTGAAGCATGACACATCAATGAGAATTTGAAGAAAATGTTTTCTGACTATCTTAAGTGAGATTTAATGATCAGGAAATATGTTGAGCTTTTGCCAGTTAAAAACTATTTAATATTGTTGGGGCTATATAGAATACAATTTCAATATTTTTCTAGTGACCCTATTTCATGTGATTCATTTCTCACAGTCAGTGGATATTTCATCTCTAAATGTCTCTACTAACCAATTATCACAGTTATTTATTTTACATATGTTATTTGATTATGTGCTTAAAATAAAAGTGAGGTGGAAAAAAGTGAGATTAAAGGACATACTTCCATGGAAAGAAAAAATAACAGAAAATATTAAGAAGTTTGGCATGCATGTTGTGCATGGAGCCAGTGAGTATTTTAGTCCTTGTGAATTACAGGGTATCTATCAAAACTACTCACTGTCACTCCTGTGATGTGTTATCACAGCAACATGATTTATCATGGATGCAAGTTTATTTAAAGACATTTACCATTGGAATTTCATGTAATTTGGGGTATTGTAAAACATTACTCTTACTTTGGTTTTTTCAACAATTTAAAAACATGAAAACCATTTTTTAACTCATAGGCTACGCACAAAAGGGCCACAGGTTTGCTGTCCCCTGCCTTACCTGAGTACTTACCATTATATGGCCTATTTCATATCCATGGGTGAGAAGTACTGGTGTCCTGGTTACAGTTCTATTGCTGTAAAGAGACAGCATGAACAAGGCTCTAATAAAAGAAAAGCATATAATTGGGGCTTGCTTACAATCTCAGGGAGTTAAGTTGTCCTCAATCACGGCGGAGGGCAGTTTGTGTCAGCTGGGCGGATGTGGTGGGTACAGTGTTGAGAGCTCACAGCTGATCTCCAAGGTTCAGGCAAAGAGAGATCTAGAACTGGGAAAGGTGTGGTCTTTTGAGCCTTCTAAGACACCTCTAGGGGCACACACCTCCCACAAGGCCATGCCTCCTAATCCTTCTTAAGCATTCTACCAGTTGGGAACCAAGCATTTAAATATATGAACCTGTGGGAGCCATACATATTCAAGCCACTAGACCTGGCTACAATGATGAATACAACAAGCTGGAGCTCCGTTAATCATGTGATAGCCATTGCCACTGAAGTGTGCTAAAGGAGGCATCATCTGAACAATGGCATGAGAGTAGGTATTTGCAAAGTGGATGAAAGGAGAGCTATAAACGAGGGCCTTCCTAAATAACATACATAGCCCATGGCTCCAAATGTCAAAAGACAGCAGCACGGCGAAAAATGCAGCCAATCTTTTAAATTATTGTTGCTCCGGTCTGCTGTGATGGAACATCATGCAGATTGCTTACAACCACTCCCCGTCAACCACCACTTTTTTCCATGCAGAAAGGGTCGTACACAACTTACCCTTTAAAATACATTACAACCCAGGATGAAATATTTCACAAGGCTTCGTTCAAATGTCACTGTGCAAGTTTGTTTCTTTACTATACAGAACTGAAACCCAATGGTAACAATAAGGAAAAAATCTTTCTTATAGTACTGCAAAGCTCTTTTTGGAAGTAAAGGAGGCCCCAGGCACCCCATAATTAGCTCAGTGTTATGAAACACCCATTTTAAAATATTATTTCTTCCTTCCATGCATTGTTTTGCCAGTAGCCTGCCTAATGCATACCAGAAGAAAGAAAACCTTTCTGGGTGTGGTGGCACAAACCTTTAATCCTTGCACTTGGGAGGCAAAGGCAGGCCAATCTCTTTGAGTTCAAGGCCAGCCTGGTCTGTTCCAGGACAGCTAGGGCTGTTACACAGAGAAGACCTGTCTTGAAAAACAAACAAACAAAACACAAGAAAGAAGAAAGAAAGAAAGAGAGAGAGAAAGAAAGAAAGAAAGAAAGAAGAAAAAAGGAAGGAAGCAAATCTCTCTTAACCAGGAATTGAAGTCCTTCATTCTGAAAAGATCAATTTAGGACACTGACTGCACCTGGACAAACTGCTAAGAAAGTGCTATGCATGGGTTGCTTCAGACTAAGTATCTGATGTGAAATTAACAATAGTACCATTCTCACTCAATATCAGAAACAAAACACTCTGAGAGCAAAATTGATCTAATAAGATTTACTTGGCTCGACTTGTATGTAACAAGCTTGGGCTTTTTCTAGATTTCACATTGTGGTGGGTTGAATGACAAATGGCCTCCATAGGTTCAGGTATTTGAACAGTTAACCTGCAGTTGCTGGGACTGTTTGGAGTGGTTGTAGACCATTTAGAAGGTGTTAACCACCATTCAACATGCAAAAAACCATCTTCAATGAGATCTGAAAGCAACACTAATCTATGAGTTCAGAGACATGAATTTAGTCCATAGTTTAATAATATGTCTATTTAGTCAAACAATAACAGTAAGGTCACCCCTGCAATCTGTGAGATCCTCAATTGTGAATTCTTGGCCATATTTACACTATCGGACATGCATATCTTCCTGTGGAGCAGGCCTTTCTTTTGATGATATAAATGTATATATGTATTTGTTTACAGACACTTGTATTCCCTCAGGTATACATACACAAGCACTTGCATACACTGTGGTAATTTGAATGTAATTGACCCCCCATAATCTCCTAGGGAGTGACACTATTAGGAGGTGTGTCTTTGTTAGAGTGGGTATGACCTTGTCGGAGGAAATATGTCACTATGGGGGTGGCCTTTGAGGTTTCCTATGTTCAGGATACTGCCCAGTGAGTCAGTCAACTTCCTGTTGCCTGCAAGATGTAGCACTCTAAGCTCCAACACCACATCTGCCTGCACACTGCCATGTGCCTTGTCATGATGAAAATGAACTGAACCTCTGAAACTGCAAATGAGTCACCCCAATTAAAACTTTTATAAAAGTTTCTGTGGTCATGGTGTCTCTTCATAGCAATAGAAAACCCTAGCTAAGACATACACTCACACAAACACACAGACACACACACACTTAGGAGTACACATGTACTTACACGTGAATTCCTACACACGTGTATACTTAAGGAAAAACTTAGCAAAGCATTTTGCACATGTAAATACATATACACATACATGGTTACAATGTAAATAAAATTTTTTATAGATTTTTTGTATGGGTTTCATTATGACATTTGCAAGGCAGACTATGATTTTTTTAACCAGACACAAAAGCTGAAGATTGTGTTTTGTTTCACCTTAATTCTTCAAAGAAGGTCACAACTTGAGAGCTATTTACATGGAATAAAGACTTCATTTACATTTCATTTTGAATATTAAAAATTTAAATGTACCAATAAGTAGAGGGACTAGTATAATAAACATTCACATGTACTGTTTACAGGAAACAATTATAAACATTTTCTATATTTGTATAATCTAATGTGAAGGCATTTAAAAAATTATAAGCATTATGAAATTTCTTCCCTAAATATATTTGAATTTAAACTTAAGCATAATTCCCTTCTTAAAACCCTCACCTTTGCTAAGAAAATTTAAAATTGCTTACTCAGTGCACATTTAAATACCCATTGTCTTAATTGCTGTTCTATTACTGTGAAGAGACACCAGGACCCAGTCAACTCTTATAAAAGCATCTAATTGGGGAATTGCTTATGGTTTTAGAGTGTTAGTCAATCATCATCACAATGGGAAGCAGACAGCCACAATGCTGTAGCTGTTTCTAGCCTAATCCACAGGCCTTAGCAAGAAAGAGACACATGGCCTAGCATGAGCTTCTGAAATCTCAACACCCCCCCTTCAGTGACAATCTCCTCCAACAAGGCAATGCCTACTCCAATAAAGCCACACCTCCCAATCCTTCCTAAATAGTTCCAGTAACTAGTAACTAAACGTTCAAATACCTGACATATAGGAGCCCTTATCATTCAAACCCTCACACCCATGAAATATTTGTCACCAATGAGCACAAATTTTTACTAGATCAATATGAGGGCAAGGAAATTAGCCACCATCTATATCTGATGTCGCACTGAAGCTCTGAAGCATGATTAGGGAGACCTTCTTACCACGGGTTTAGTAAAGGGAGTTTTTCCAGTGCTGTAAGCAGCAGGGACAGAAGCCTGAGCCACATACCTGGACATTGCTATTTTTGGTAGATACCATCTGTTTTCCAAATCTTTCATACCCTAGATCCTCCTCTCTACTTCCAGGCATTGGTAGGAAGCCTCTCCTGGGAGTTCTGGCTTCCTGCATTCTCTGTGTGATCCAGCGAATCACACCAATCCACCTCCACTGTAAATTCCCCCTCTGCCTCCTCTGCTTGGCCTAAGAGGCAGAACTCAGGGCAAGCAGGGCCTAGGAGTCACATCATCTATGAATGAAAGTGAGGATGCCTTACATGTTTATGTCTGGGGAGACCTTAGAATGTTCGTACTCTTCAGGACTCTTACTCAAGTTCTTCTCATTGTTCTGACCTAGGCATCAATATGAGAACAGTGTTGGTTATTTGATTCTCTGGAAGCCACCAATCTCTACTGACACCTTCTTTGTACCTCTTTGTGAATAAATGCATGGCAGACTGCAAATGCTACTGAAAACTGAAGAGCTACCTTGATGGAGATATTGTATGCTGTAACAGGAAATCATCTTTTGTAGCAAGACTGAATAAGCACTAACATGCTTCGTTAGATTTTCCCACCAACAGCAGCACATTCTGTAACCTTATTGTTTGAAATTTTGAAATGACATACTTTATTTGTGTGTGAGTATGTATGTGTGTGGATGTGCTCATGCCATGATGGGCATATGGAAGACAACTTGAAGGAGTTAGTTCTCTCCCTCTACCATGTGCTCCCTGGAGGTCAAACTTGGTTGTTAGGCTTGTGGCACAGGCCTTTACCTTCTGTATTAGTCAGGGATCTCTAAAGGAACAGAACTGTTAAAATGTGTGTGTGTGTGTGTTTGTGTGTGTGTGGTGGGATTTATGTAGACTAGCCTGCAGCATGCTGTCTTAAAGTGGAAAGGCCAAGAATCTGGTGGGTGTTAAGTCACGAGACTGGAAGTAATCTGTTGCTGAAGGCCTGGAGAATTCCTGGAAAGCTACTGATCGTCAGTCTACCTTGAAATCTTGAAGAAGTCCTAATCACAGTAAAGGAATGCCAGTGTGGCAAAATAGATGAACTTGCCATCAAGAGTGGAGGCAAGCAGGCAAGAAAGCAAAGCTTCCTTTTTCCATGTTCTTTTGTCCGGGCTGTACCCACACATTTAAGTAATATGACCCAAAAAATTTTCACGGGAGTGTCTGACAGCTTGAGCTTTAATTGATTCCACATGCAGTCAAGTTGACAGATAAGATTGACCATCGCATCTGCGGGGCCATTTTCCTGGACCAATTAAGACTCAGATTGTGTGTGCGCGTGCATGTGTGCGTGGGTGCATGCAGGTGTGTGCACACATACCTGCATGCTCACTCACATGCCTGCATGCATGTGTGTCTGTGTATGCCATGGTGCAGATGTGGCCGTCAGATGACAATTATCAGGCATAGGTTCTCTGCTCTCACCAGGTGGCTGCTAGGAACTCACCTGTAGTTGGTGGGCTTGTTGGCTAGTTCCTTTACTCACTGAGCCAGCTTGCAAGCCCAGCCTTCATTTAATTTTGATTAGGGGCTACCACTCCCCTGACCTTCAATGGATATACTAAACAGGATTCCCTCTGCTTTTCCACTTTGCCTTCATGGACCCTTGGCTGACTCCATTCTTTGGGACCCTTGTCTTCTTTCTATTTCTGATTAATTGGAAGTCTCATTTTCTTTGCAACTCTTAGTTCCCTGACCTGAATGAACAGTTGTCCTTTGAGGAATCAGCTTTTTCTTACTAACTTTCCTTAGGACAAAATGACAACAGGAAATGAAGGCTATCACCAGTATAAATGACCATGTGTTTGTCCTTAATATGGCTGAAGACATTTAAAAATTAATTGACCTGTGTTACTTTCATTGGTAAGAGTTTTTTCTAACATGACCCAAACTCATGTTGTAACCAACGAGAGGACCCCTTTCCTAACAATTACTGCTACTGCAGTTTTTAGTCACATGACACTGTGACACTTGAGACCAGCTAACTGACTTTCCTTTGGACCACATCCCCTATTTTAAGAGCAAGTTCTGAGGGGTTAAAATCCTAATGTCCAAAGGAAAGTCTTTTGGGAGTCACTGACCTGAGAAGTCCTTCATCTTGGCTGTTTGCACATGCCGTGTGTGTGCAAACGGTCAGGGTCAAGGTCCAGGTACCTCTCTGAGGTGAGAAGGCATTGGTAGCTTCTATTGCACGTTGTGTGGGTACATTTGTTCCCTCTGCAAGTCCTCTAGGATTAGTAGTGCAACTCTTCTATGGCTGGGACTGAGCTAAACACCTATGCAGAAGAGGATTGTAATTGACAGGGCAGTTAGACTTCCACATGCATCCTTAAGAAGTATTTTGTTAATCCTCCTGTGGTCCTCAAGTTTGTAATAGTACCCCTTAAGAGGCCTATAACTCACTATGTAGCTGAGGCTGGCTTCAAACTTAAGGGCAATTCTCATGCTTCAGCTTCTCAAATGCTGTCTTAAACTGACAGAAAGGTGTCTTTTCATGTTTGGATGTGGAGCAAGTAGGTCTTGGCCACCTGGACACACAGTCCCTATGTGTGACAAAGTCTGGTACATGAGTAGACTCATTGAGAAGACTCTTCTTGGGAGGAAGGCAGTCATGGGCAGCACTGCTGAGGATGTGTCCTTCAGGGGTCTGACAGGCCAATCCCAACAAATGAGACCCAATTGTCCCATGGACCCAGCGGAGTCTCATGAGGGAATGAAGCTGACACTGAGCCTCCAACAGCTGTACAAATGGTTTGTCCTGAGGGGGAAACTGATGCTTTAGGCTTTCTGAATGGGTGGGGGGGACAAGAACAACAAAACATTTTTCTTGGGGACTAATTAAAATGTCACTTGTGGGAAAGTGTAAATGAAAAATAGCCCAATTTCCCTCCCTCCAATCTTATTATAGTGAGAGGGAAAATCGTATTTTAATGAAGACTAGTGCCATGCAATTAACTAAAGCACACACCTGGCATGAATTCGCTTTCAGAGATTTCTTCATTGATGATCACAGATTTTACACTTTAAAAAATTTAAAGATGAGCCCCATACTTAATTGACTTTGAGTTCTGTGATTCCAAAACTCCCTCAAGAAATCCCTTACTCATGATTAGTCACTTAGCATCAGATTAGCTCACAGCCTCTGACTGAGAATTATTCTGTTTTCTTTCTATATAGGTAACTCTGTTTTGTATATGTAACATAAATGGATTGCAAAACAGTCACACAAACAATGTGTGCCAATTTAGCATCCTTTTAAAACTTACTCACGTTCTCCCACGTATCTGTAGTTAATTTTTCATTGTAGCATAATATTCCATTTTTTATACAACTTAAAACACATCTCGAAGGGAACTAACCCACTTGAGCATTTGACTTTAGCAGGCCTTGCCATCCTCCCCAATTCCTTCTGCCTTTCTAAAAGAACATTAGATTACATTCCTAAAGCTAGCCCCCGAGGTCCATTCCCTTATTCAATCAATCCCTCCTCCTAGGGCAGACTACCAAGGTCCAGTTATCAAAGTATTGAAATAAGGCAATCAAAAATTCCCTTTGACTCACCTAAGTAACATGCCCAATTAAAATTAACACCTCATTCTAACATAAGGTTTCCCCTTGTACGGTTATAAACTTTATATACCATTTTCCTATGGACTATATCTATCTCCTCTCTATCCACATACATAGATATATACATACATAGATATTTGTCATCTGGGACAAATATCCCTGCCCCTCTCCCTTGTTCCCTTCCTCTTCTCCCTTATTCTCTATCTCCTGTCTTTGTCTCGTATTCCCTGCCCTCTCTCTCTCTGGGGAAAATAAATCTCCTTTGTGGCTGGGTAGTGGTGGCGCATGCCTTTAATCCCAGCACTCAGGAGGCAGAGGGAGAAGAATCTTTGTGAGTTCGAGGCCAGCCTGGGCTACAGAGCAAGTTCCAGGACAGGCTCCAAAGCTACACAGAGAAACCCTGTCTTGAAAAACCAAAACCAAAATAAAATATCTCCTTTGTACTGAGAATGTGGTCCTGGGGGCCCTGAGCCAATACTTTTCTCTCACATCTTGCTTATCCATTCATCACTCTATGGATCCTTGCCTTATTTCTGCTCTTATGTTTCCTCTCTAATAATGTTTCCTTGACCATTTCTGTGTAAGTCTGTATGAGGACATTTGGCTTAATTCTCTTTAATTTCCAGTTCAGAGTGGATCAGCTGAGTCACATAGTGATTCAATGACAGTCCTTTTGAAATGATGTCAAACTGAAAAAAAAATACGTAGAATTATTGTTTTGGTGACAGTTTTCTCTTGTTCCTTTATATAAGTGTTTACATGTGTTGACCAACATTAGTAATAGGATATAGTTTTGGGTAACTTTTCTACCTTGTCTTTCAGACTAATGTTTATTCAGATTCATGACTATGAGGATTAAGTCGTGGCTTGAATTAACTTGGGTAGTGACCTGGAACAGAAGACTTCTCTGGGTATTTCTGTTTTTATTTTTTATTACTTTATCACAACCCCAAACCTTGCCCTAGTTCTAGCTTCATATCTGTTCTTTCCCTGTGCCACCCACCTCCTCATTCTATCACAAGCATAATAAATTTTTTGATATAACACCCATAAGTCACTAATTATCTGTTGCAAAGAGCAGTTAGTGGAACATACAGAATCCATATTATAAAATAAAAAGAAAAATAAACAGAAGGCTAAAAAGCACGAAGAAGTCAGCCCTATGTGTTCAAAGGACTGGAAGTCAACCTACTCCATAGATTCCTGCAGTCTGTGTTTATTATGGAACCATTCACAATGATCAACTTTTGTAATCAGTCTAAGCATCTGGCAATAGATGAGAAGGTAAGGAAAATGTGACAAGTATACTAAGCGAACATTTATTATTTATGTATTTATTATTTCTTTATTCCATAAAGAAATATAAACTTAAGTGATTTGGAATTATAGATTATCATGTTAAGCAAAATTAACCAGTGTGTTGGGTAATTTCAGCTATCAATTTGGTAGATTCCAGAATCATATAGGAGTCAATGCCTGAGAAGGATTATATAGATTATGCAAACCTCTGGGCATGCTTGTGAGAGACTACTTATATTGGCTTAATAGAGGTAGGAATATACACCCACCGTGGGCAACACCACTCCATTGGCTGGAGTCCCTGTCTGCATGGAAAGGAGAAAGCTAGCTGAGTATCAGCATTCATTAATCTTTGCCTCCTAACTGCAGACACAATGTGGAGAGTTGCCTCAAATGGAGTTCCCCACCGATAGGACTGTACCTTGAACTGTGAGCCAAAACCAGCCCTTTCTCCTTCCAGTTGCTTTGTCAGGATATTTTATCACAGCATCAGAAAAAGGTGCTGAAATGAAAATAACATGTTTTATTCTTTTAAAAGAAAACAAACTATCTTTTTTATTATACATACCCTATCCAAGCTCCCACTCCCTTCCCTCCTCCCATTCCCTCCACTTACCCCATCCCCCACCTGCCATTCACTCCTCAGAGAGGGTAAGGCACATTGTTTTGGGGAAGGCCCAAGGTCCTCCCTACTACATCTAGGCTGAGCAAGGTATCCATCCAAAGAGAATGGGTTGAAAGTACCATATTTTTCATATATGAAGTCTACATGTACATTTATTATATATATATGTGTTATGTATATGGTTTTATATATATATATATATATATATATGAAAGTAGAAGAGGAAGGGTGCTAATATTAAGGGAGTAGAGGCTGATGAGGTTAATGGGGAAGCAGTAAAATCAAAGTACATACTATACTTGAACAAAAATATTATGAAGCCCATCATTATGTAAAACAAATATACATCAATTTTTTTGGTTTCTTTTTTTGAGACATGGCTTCTCAGTGTAGCCTTAGTTGTCCTGGAACTAGCTCTTGTAGGCCAGGCTGGCCTTAAACTCACAGAGACCTGCCTGCCTCTGCCTCTCAAGTGCTGGGATTAAAGGCATGCACCACCACCACCTGGTAATAATTTAGTTAGTTATAAAGTTTTATCTTTGAAACAGAAGCCAAGAAAAATCCACATAGTCAAAGCAGTGTGTCCCCTATCTACTTTAAATCTTGATTGGCATGACAACTAACGATCATTCTTTATCAGCAATAGCCCCTGAGGGGTCTACCTTCTATAGACTGGTTCATTTCCAGAAACTTCTGCTTCCATTCCTCTTCCTGCAGAGAAACACCCAGGAGAGAACGTTTAGTTGAATTCTCCTTTAACGAATAACATTCTGACCCTGTCTTCTACTGTTTTGCTTCTTCCAGAATGTTCTTTCTGTCTTTCTTACTTTTGCTTTTTCAAAAATTCCCAGAGAAGGGACTCCTACTCAACTGTCTTTCAGTGAATGCTATTCTAAGCCTGTCCTCTTAACACTTTCTTTAGGTTAGCCCTCTCAACCAGTCCTGCAGACTTTTGCTCTTCCCAATGACAAAACGGCCTGGCCTTCTGTGCAGAGCTCTGAGGCCAGACAAAATGCTGAGGTGATAAGAACATGATCATGTTAGACCTTTAGCTACCCATTTCTTCATCAGCAATCAACACATCTAAATCCCAATGGTCTCATCTGCAAACTCAGCGGCTTGGGGTCAGAGGGAAATGACATCCTGGGCCTGCAAATGTCATAGTGGCCATTTCCTTTTCTAAATGCTGCACCATACCTGCCCTCTTTATCCTGTTGTCTTCACCACAGCTGTTGTCCAACACCTTCCGCTTGCCCATCTTCTGATACCCTTGAAGACTTTCCAGTTCGCTGTCCCAGGCTTAGTGTGGAATGGGACAAATTTCATTTCCCCAGGTTTATCAGTGTGAAGGTCAACTGTCATGTGATCTCAAACAGACCATTTAAATTGTCTTATTTTTCTCATTAAAGTGGAAATAATGTCCGTGCTGCTTGCTTTTCTGGGTTATTGGGAGGATTGAATTAGATAAGTAAAGCAATATGACCATCATTTGACCAGCACTGACCAAGTACTGTCCCTACAGCAGTCCGGCTCTCTCCTCTGAGTAGCAGTTAGCAGAGACAGAGAGGAGTGGGGGGAGTTGGATGGGTATGGAGGTGAGGAGGATCTGTGAGGAGCTGGGAGAAGGGCAAGAATGTGATAAAAGTCTATCGTATGTAAAAGCAAAATTGTAAATAAAAAGTAAGTCACAGCTAGAAAGGGAGGGTTTTAGAGAGATCAAGAAAAGAGCAATGAAAGCAGAGAAGAGCCTAAACAGCCCCACGAAAGAGCAAGTCTTCACTGGCAACATGATCTCTAAAGTAGAAACCTTGCAGTTGTGTTGCTGAGTGGATCCATCAGAAGAGTGGCTTTTTGGCAACATAAATATTGCCATCAAGTCATTCTGTGGAGTTTTGCAGCACGAAGTCTTTTCCAATGTCCAGTGCCTTTTACTTTAAGCTGTATTGTGCCTGCTCCCATCCCCATGCTCACTGCCAACAGACCTTGGAGGTAAGTGCAGACGGCTCTGTTATCCCCTATTATAGGGAGGGAACCCAAGTCCAGTATTAAGAGATTTTTAAAGGTTGGTTTTCCAGGAACTGCCTTTTCTCTATTTTATGGTGGGGCGGGCAATGTCCACTGCCTTTCATCATGCCCAGCAACTCTCAGAACTTGGAAGGTTCTCTTATCTTCGGATAGGACTGGCTTGAATTAACATTGTCTGGTTATCTTGTGCCTTGCATTTCCATGGCTTTTCATGTAGTGCATATATTATTGACTCTTGACTGCACCCCTGTACCCTGTTGTTCAGCTTTGCCACAGTCCTCTGTCATAATTAAACTAGGCAAGCTAACACAGATGCATGATTACCATATCAATGAGCTTCCCGGTTTCTGTCCTGACGGTGTTCTCATTACTCATGGCACATCACAAAGTGATTCTCCAGAGACAGCCAAAGAACAGCAAACCTCATTTTGGCAGAAGAGTGGTGACAAATTGGAAGTGGCCATAAGTGGAAACAAATATGTAGGTGGTACTTAACTAGAGACAAGTGTTAAAGCATAAACCTGACCAAGATGCCTAGTGAGAGTTATAGAATGACCTGAGGTAATTGAGAAACATCCAACAAAATAATTGAACAGTACTCATCAAAAGCATCAATGTGAGGACAGAGTCAGTCTCCCATACTGGGGAAGGTCAAAGTGTTGCAACAACTATTACAGTCTAGGAACTGGGTTGAATTCGGGAACAGAAAATGAAGATTAGTGTAAGAAGCTCTGTAACATTCCTGTAAGGTCTGCGTTTCGTTGTACTGAGCCAATGTGGTGTCCTAGCTTTGCCCATTTTGCCAAGGTACCGCAAGCTGTTAGCATTAAGGGAATCAAGAAAAGGGTAGTAAAGGTACTGCTGGGCTATTTGGGTAAATTTTCTGCGATTTAAAAAAAGTATTATAGGACAAATTAGTTAAAATATGCAGATATAGCTTACTGATTATATTGGAGCTAAGTTCAGCATTTGCCTTGCTACAAGGCTGAAAATGATGAAGTCTGAAAAGTCCACCCCCAATACACACACACACACACTCATATCTTATAATGCTTGGCTACCAATTTGTGGCACTATTTTGAAGGCTGTGGGGCATTTTAGAGGTGGTGCCTGGCTTGTAAAAGTAGGTCACTAGGTATTGCTCTTGAAAGCTATTGCCGTTTGTTTCTTCCGTGTTCTGTCTTCGCTTCCTGTTTGAGCCATGCGAAGAAGTCACCTCCACATGCCTCCCCACCATAGACTGTGCTACTCAGACAGGCCTTCCCTGCCATGATGGACTGTAATCCTCTGAAGTGGTGAACCAAAATAAGAATTGCCTCCTTTAGGTTGTTTAGGTTAGGTGTTTTGCCATAAGGACAAGAAAAGTAATTAACACGCTGACCTGTGTTTCCTCTTGGGCCTTGGCAACCAGTCTGTTTTTGTGGGAATTTGAACACATGGTTAGTGAGAACCCCAGGCCATGCTGGGGAATGATTCAGAGAGATGAATGTGATTGTGAAACTGAGTTCTATTATCCTAACCTCTTTAGAAAAAATCAGATTGGTTAATTTTCACACTTTACAGCTTAGACATGTTACACGATACTTCTAACACAAGTGTACATATTGAGGAAATAATACCCGGGGGAGACCTGAGACAAGGAGAGCAGAGAAAGGACAACTTCCTCAGTGGCAGCAAGACTTGGAACAAATTCAGGAGACAGTGGTGGTTTTTGAGAGCTATTTGCAAAATATTTAGGGATGGTCTCACAAGTATTACCTTTGCCAGCACATATGTCATTCTTTTAGATATAAGGGATAAAGAATAATACAGGGTGTTATAATTATCTGCTGGGAATGATAGTCAAGAACCCCTCATTGTTTGGGTATCACTTTTTATTTCTGTAGTGGCATTTCATTTGTATTTTAATAAATAAAACTTGCCTGAGGACCAGAAAAGTAAAACAGTCACACTGACCAGCCTTACAGATAAGGCAGCAATAACACACACCTATAATCCCAGTAGCCATACTAGTTTTCCATAGAAACCAGGTGGTAGCGGTACACTCCTTTAATCCTAGAGAGGATTATAAAACAGGAGGAGACAGCTCTCAGACACAATCCCATTCTGAGATCCCTGGAGGCAGGATCACCATTTTCTGGCTGAGGTCAAGGTAAGAGCGAGTGGCTGGCTGCTTTGCTTTTCTGATCTTCAGACTGAACCCCAATTACTGTCTGTGAGTTTTTATTAATCGTACATCAATATTCTTTGAATGATGATGAAAGTGCAGCATATATCCACGTGCCTCTGCCTGAGGAAACTGAGAATCCAGTGAAGTAGTAGTTCCCTTTCTGTTCCGGGTGACACAGTCATCGCCCCTCATTCTCATAGTACTTTTAGCCATTCAAATGGCATTCAAGTCAGTGTTAGTTGGTTTATTTGTTTTATTCTTTTCTTACTGACCTGCTGATCCTGAGGTAAATGAAGATAGACATGGTTATTTATCCAAGAGGAGGAAGCATGAAACCTTGATCCATAGACTTGCTTCTAGAAGAAATACAAGAGTTCTCCAAGGGAAAAGGTTTAGTGGTGGTTTTTGAACATCTCACCTCTGGACATTCTGGCTGCATTAATGTTCTCATTGGTTTACCATTTCAATGTTTTCTTAATTAGGAAGATCGATTTAGAAGATTTTTTCTCTCCCACACTTTTTTTTTCTGACCCTCCAAATCTTCCCATGCCCCCTTCCAAATTCATAGACTCATTTTCTTTATTCTTGATGTTTATTTGTTTGTTTATCTGTTTGGGTTCTGGTACCTGCAGGAGCCAGAAGAGGGTTTCAGATCTCCTGAAGCTGGAGTTACAGGCAGGTGTGAATCACCTGACATGACTGCTGGGAACTGGACTCTGGTCCTTTGGAAGAGTAGCAAATGTTCTTTACTGAGCCATCTCTTCATCTCTCCCTTCTTTACTCTTGTTGTTTTACACACACACACACACACACACACACACTCTACAGGTTTTTTAACCATTACCCATATGTACATTTGCCCAGGGAAGCTGATTGCTGCTCATCCCTCCTTCAACAGCCATTGAGCATCAGTAAGCAGCTCTTCATCCAGCGGTGTTGTTGTTATGCCAACACAGACAAGGAAACATCCATGAAGTCAAAGCACACTCTTAAAATTTTGTTTTTATTACACGTGTGTGTGTGTGTGTGTGTGTGTGTGTGTGTGTGTGTGAGAGAGAGAGAG
>LOJH01008976.1:0-13206 GCA_001685095.1 Ellobius talpinus
AGAACAGTAAATACCCAGGCTAGCTCACTGCTTGACACAGGGGAGATAACAGGACTGACGATTGCTACCATTTGCTATGCGCTTGCTGCATGCTGGGCACTGCTGCTAAGCACTTGTGGATCAGGGAAGGAAACAGAGACCACTGTGTTATGTATCCCAGTAAGGAACAGGTTGTCTTTCTCCTTGGAACTTGGGTTGACTGTGTGATCCAGTCATGCTCGGAGGCTTTGCATCACTGAAAACCAACTTTTGCAGACACCTGTTTCTTTTTCTTTTTTGGTTTTTCAATACAGGGTTGGGGGCTGAAGAAATGGCTCAGGGTTAAGAGCATGGGCTCCTCTTCCAGAGGACCTGGGTTCAATTCCTATCACCCACATGGTGGCTCACAACTGTTTGTAGCTCCAATTCCAAGGGATCCCATACCCTCATACAGACATGCATGTAGGCAAAACACCAATGCACATAAAATAAAAATAAATTAAAAAAAAGACAGGGTTTTGTTGCATAGCCCTGACTGTCCTGGAACTCGTTCTGTAGACCAGGCTGGCCTCGAACTCACTGAGATTCGCCTGCTTCTGCCTCCCAAGTGTTGGAATTAAAGGCGTGTGCCACCACAGCCCGGCCTGATAACTGTCTCTTGTATCAAAACATCATCTCTTCATGAACACTGAGCTCAGCCACTTCCAATTCTGTCTTTCCTTGTCCTTTCTTTCAGAGCTGAGAGGCACTATATAACCTCAAGTCCAGACTCAAGGACTAACACTTAGCAACTGCTGGCTGTCTGCATACAACATCATCCCTGACCAGTGAGGCTCCTCCCACTGGAGACTTAGCCTTGGCACTCGTCATGGTTTGAATGTGCACTTGGCTCCTGGTGGCACTGTTTGGGGGACATTATGGAACTCTGGAGATGTAAGACATAGCTGGAGGGGTGGAATACCCGGGAAAGGGATTGTGGAAACTGAGCCACCCTAGTTGTTTCCCTGCTGCACCACCGCACGGGACACTGTGCCTCCCGTAAGCTCCTGTCCCCAGAGCCTTGCTACCGACTTCCTCCTGAGGATGCCCTGTGCCTCAACAAACCATCCCTTCCAGGCACAATGTCGTACTGAGACACTACCCTGGGTCGGGTTGTCTGGGGGTCAAATGGTCTCTGTAGTGGGGTTCATCCTGAATCATGTCTGTTTAGCTACATCTTGCCTCTGTCCACTAACTGCCAGGGGCCCCCCTCTATCAGCTGTGACAACCCAAAATGTTAATGGGCATTGCCAAAATTTATCCTGGGGCAAAATTATTCATGGTCAAGAACCAACGTTCTGTGAGTTTCTGTATAGAATTATTATGGGCTACCTTTTTGTGTGTGTATGTTTTAACTGCTCAGCTATTTTTTTAAAGTAATAAGCTCTTAATAAATACACGCAATATTTATTTTTAACTGTGTGTGTGCATATGTGTATGTGTGCATGTGTGTAAGCACACATGAGTGCAGGGCCCTCTAAGGCCAGAAGAGGGAGGTGGAGTCCCTGGAGCTGGAGCTACAGGCAGTTGTGAGCCATCTGAGCTGGGTGTTGGGAATGAAACACAGATCCTCTGAAAGAGCTCTTAAGCCCTCGGCCATCTCAGTCAGTTCCAAATGTGTATTTTTAAAATTAAAATTAATTTAAAATTAAACATTTTAAATTAAATAAAAAATTAGGGGAGAAAAATCTGGCCTGAACTCTGAAGTCAAGCTTTTCTGGCTTCTTGAATGAGCATGGCCTGCAGTTGTGGGACAGCTTTGAAATTCAGCTTTATGACCATATATTATCAGGCCCTCACACAGACACTCCCATACTCTGAGGAGCTCACTACTTTGAAGATGGGAAAATATGAAAAATGACCTGGAAATATGACATTTGACTTTTGTGATATGCCTAGATATTCTGTCTCACAAAGGATTTTAAGAAAGGATCATTTACTTCTAAGAGATACTTGAGAGTGATAAAATTTACTTCTGTCATTTAGCTAGAGGAATAAGTAAGTGGGATAGTTTCTGCTTATGGCCAGTTTCCATGTGCATGAGTGCTTACCAGCGTGTATATATGTGCACCCCATGCATGCCTGCTGTTCATGGAGGCCAGAAGAGGTAACTGGGTCCCTTGGAACTGGAATTAGAGAGGGCTGTAAACTGCCATGCAGGTGTTATGAACTGAACCTGGGTCTTCTAAAAGAGCAGTAAATGCTCTTAACTGCTGAACCATCTCTCCAGCGCTGTGGCTAGTTCTGAAGTGACTGTCGCTCCTGAGGAGAGAGTGCCTGGTGGCTATTAACCACAAGCTGCCAAATGCTGGGAAGAACACCCGCTTCCTGCTTGCTCACCTGCCCTTTCCAACTCTGCTCTAGCAGAGCAATGAAGCCCTGGGGAAAGGGTAAGGGCACATCTCCACAGAGCTGGTCCCCAGGAGTGTCACATCATGCACAGGGCAGAGCAGGGAAGACCTGACCTCATCAATCAGTCAAACCTACAATGCCAGCTGTGCGGCCATGTGTCCATTTCCTATCTGAGACCAATTCTTCATTTGCAAAATTCGTAATATGGGCCTCCTAAAATATTGGACAGATTAAATGGCATAGTGACTATAAAACATTTGGTGTCAAGGCTTTTGGGCTAGGAAAGGCAGCTCGCCAGCTGTTATGAGTTTCCAGGTGGGGGAGAAGAAACAGCTACGACTCAGCCACGCGACAAGTCACTCCACAGAGAGCTCTCCATTTCACATGTTCACAGCCAGCTAAACTACAGAAGTTTATCCTGGGAAAGGGGAAGGTATTGCTGGTTGCACACGGTATAGTGACACTGTACTAGGCCACTGCCCCTCTGAAATTCTGGAAAAAGAGCAAGGCAGTGAGTGTGGGAGTGTGTGTTCAAATGGGTGCCGGCTGACCAAAGGATGCGCAGAGGTAGGTTGGTTCTTAAGACCATCTGAAGGACGAGACAAGTGTTTCTTAATGTGATACAATAAATTACACAATCTCCTACATTATGGTTGGCATGGCCAATCGCTACAACCTATATGGCTCTAACTATAAAGATACTTACATCTTTGGTTTAACAACTCCACATTTGGAGCAATAATCTGACCAGAGCAAACTACATTTCTGAACAAATGCATCCATCAAAGGGAGGATGGGAGAAACGGGATGTAGGCCCACAAGGTGCTTGCAAACTAGGAAAAGCATTGGAAGCCCTACCAGTAAGAGCCATTTGCTGCACATCCCTTCAGATCACAGACACCCATATGTCCACAGTCCCCGTATACCTTTAGAGTAACTACCGGAGAAACACAGGGACCCAAACCAACGTTAGGCGGCACCTGAGTACCACAGTAACTGGTAAAATATTACTAGTTTTATATTCTGTATTTGAGATTCTTGGGACCAGAGTGTTTCAGATTCTAGAGGGTTTTCCACTTTGGATACCTGCATAGATTTGCCAGTAAATATTTCTAATGTGAAACTCTAAAACTTTAAAACGTTGGGAATATGTTTTATGGAGTAGTATTATGGAAGCTGTTCATAAAGCTTCCAATCACACAGCATTCTGGTTTATGACTTCGTGTTAGAGATGACGTGTTAGAGCCTGTGTGTGCACTTGTTATCCCTCAAGCCACTGCTGAATTCTGGCCGCCAGAGCTCATAATCTCCGTGAGGAGCCAAAGGTAGCACAGCAGAAACAACAGGAAGTAATACTGTGATAGTCTAGTTGAATGCCAAGTGATGCTATAAAATGAGACACTCGTCAGAGGGACGTCCACCAACCAGTCGCCTGCTCTAGCTACCCTGATGGTTCTGAACGCTACTGTTGCCATTCTGACTTCTGCTCCCACCATCACTATTTTCTGTAACATTCGCACTCTCTTGAGGAAGAAGGCTAAGCAAAGGACAAGGCAGCTGTGGTACTTGGGGAAATGATGTGACTTTTCCTGCCCTACAGACCAGCAGCACAGTCCTTCAAAGCCTGACCTCGCATGCCTGTTCTCTAGAGTGAGGGGGACCAGGCACCGTACTGTTAATCAATGATTTTCCAGGGCTTTGTTCCCGGAGTCCATAAAGGAGTCAGGGTGACCTACCATTCTTTCTAAAACCCTGATGGAAATGTCACATTTACCCTGGCCGTACACCAGAGAAAAATAAGTATCAGTTAATTAGCACTCCTACCATCTGAATACTTACCTGGAGAACACAGTTTCACAGGCCATAGTGATAAAATGAATAGATAATCTTTCCAAACCCAAAGACAAAGGAGAGGGAACAGATGACAAAGTGATCTTCGAGGTCTGAGGGATCTGACTGCCATATGTAAACACTGAAAATAATCTTAGAAAGGAAAAGTAATACTCTTCTCCTCTGGGGTCCACCCTTCTGCTGACCATGATTATCTGACCATGGTTAGCTGCTGTTCTCACCTGGATTCTCAAGTTCTCTTGCATTGTTCCTTAACCACACACCCAGGTGCTTCTGTGTTAACAAACACTGATCACAGATAACACATGCTCACATTCTTCAATGGCTCAGCACTTCTCTGGACACAATTGTCAAGGCTCCCTTTAGGTTACTGCAAATCATTTCAGATTTTCTCTTGCTTTTGATCACGCTGTTCCCTCTGCCCAAGATATCCCCCCTCACATCCTGTCCCAGCCGTCAACTTTTTCAAGAGAACAAACATGGTCCTTCCTGCTCCCTAGATAATACAGATGCTGGTCTAGAAAACCTGCTTCCTCATCCCTGGGTGGTCAGCAGCTGCTGCTTCTGCTCTGGTCAGGGGTTGTGGTCCTTCTCCAGGACAGGTCTTTGTTAGCCTGGAGTAGCGCTCTACTTCTACACTGGGAACCCAGTGAGACTCACTGAGTATTTTAGAGTTACTTGCCAAAAAAGCAAACAAACTCCTAAGTAACTAAGATCAATATTATGTTCCTTAAATATCCTTTGGAGCCAGTCATAGTAGCTCACGACTATACTCCTAACACTTAGTAGGCTGAGGCAGGAGGATTGCTGAGTGTTTCAGTCTATCCTGGGCTACGTAGTGAATGATGGGGCAGCCTGGTCACAGCCAGGCCCTGTCTCAAACACCAAACAGTAAGCAAGGAAGCAAGCAAACAAATGAATCCTTTCTTTCCCCAGTGGTATTAAGTACTGACCTCTGCTTTTTGAACATCTACAGGGGTTAGAGTCAAAATGGGCACATCTTTTCTTTTCCTCCAAATGGAATGGGCAAACAATGAGAATACTATCTCCCAACAATTATCAACACAAGTTTTTTTTTAAGTCTCAATAACTTCTGGTAATGTCAACTTATATTAAAATAAACATAATGAAAAGTCATAGTCAGATTCCCTAAATTGCAAGTGCCAAAAAATACCCAAATGAAACCTGAACGGTAGTGCCAACTGCTTGATTCCAACTCTTCGTTCGCCGTTTACTAGCTAACTGGCTACTCACCAGCTGTATAATCTGCATGAGTCCTATCACCTTCCGGTATCGTCTGTGGAGTTGGAGGGTCTTGTAAGGCACATGGTAAGTTCGATACAAATCTTAACTATTGTTAAGTAACATGACTCATTAAATAATTCAAGGAGATTTATAAAGCCAATGTCTTATGTGGGTCTGATGGAGAACACAATGTCATCTAGGACCTCGTTTCTTCCTGATGCCCCGAAATCGGTTCTATCTGAACCAGCATCTCTCAGAGGGGCTGCATCAACTAGAAGGTGGTAGGCAGCAAACAAGAACACTCGACTAATGCCATGGGTCACAAGGCCATCAAAAGGCAGGAGCAAGTCCACCTCTACATCAGGAGGAAGTATCAGCTTCCCTGGAAGCAAACCAAAACCAAAACTGAGTACCGTGGTGAAGCTGAGATGGTGAGGTTAGACAGGCAATCAGCAGGGAAGACAAAAGCAATGCTAAAATTCATGAATTTTAAACCACAGAAATGTTATTTACACAGCCATCTGCAGTCAAAAGTCGTATCATGTTTAGCAATGAGGCACAAAAATTCCTTTCAACCAAGATGAACTTCTAGCCTGACACTGCCAACGGAAAGTGCTGTTCTCAGGGAAAACACTAGAATCAGACGCGTCTGCTTCTAATTCCTACAATGAAATCTTTGATTCCTTCATTAACAGGACTTGCACTCAATTCCATCTGCCACAGGAATTACGGTTTTGTAGATGATGATTTTGTTGTGAAATTCTCATATATATACACACACACATATATGAGGATAAATATATACATGTATGTATACATGTATAGAATTTTAACGTCAACTTTTTGGATGTTTCTCCTGAAATACTTTTCTCCAAAGAAAACGTAATTATAACGCCTTTAAGAAAGACTGAATGAAACATTTGAGAAGTTGCTAGCTTTCTTGAATACTGCATAGTCTCCATATCATTAAGGAACTCCTCATAACAACACACACACACAAGTTGAAAACAGAGACATCCATGGCCAAGAGTAAAATAATCAGCATTAAACACTACTCACAGGGAAAATGAATGAATACACAAATAAAAAAAATCTCAAAAATGATGAATGAAAACAAATCAAGTTAATAGAAAGATATATGATTCTATCTCTAGGATTAGCAAGTTCAAAAATAGGCAAAAATAAAGAACGATTCATTTAGGAAAACAGGACAGACGCACAAGGCAAGACTCCTAAGGGAAGCAAAGGAACAATTAAACTCAAAATTGTATAAAAATTACATATAAACTCTTTATTCTATGTGCGACTTTCCAGTTTTAGAGAGCAAAACCAATCCGTGGGTACTGATGATAAAAATAACCACATACTAGCGATTGAGTTTTAAAATATATATATATACAAGGGCTAGAAATATACGCGATTCTGCTACGACTGCCTGCCACACTTCACAAGGTGACCCACTGAGGACTGTATCAGCTTATCACATTTTAAGTTAATATAAAATATTTCACCTACCACATAATTGCTATCATGGCTTTGAAACTGAAAAACAGCCTCCAGGGTACTTAGCGCTAACTTAGGAGACAATTTAGTGACAACACCTGTGTTCTCGTCTTGAGTTTCTAAGTATCCTAAATGGAAACATTGTAATCAAGTACAATCAATGACACCTTTACCTCTGCTCCATAGCTGAACTTGGGAACTTGAAAGGTGAAAAAACTGGCACCTGACCAAATGACCCTGTCGGTGTGGGCTGGGCTTTTCCTTGCAAGACTCCCTCTCTAGTTTAAAACAATAATGGATATGAAATAATTTAAATCTCCTTGGAAGGCACAATAGCTACATATTTCATAGAAAGTTAAAAAAAACATTGGAAGCATTTAACTAAGTCAAACACACTCAAGTGCTAATAAAATGTCTTTTTTTTCCTACGTGGATAGCAACAGAATTACATGGGAAAACCTATGACGTTAGAGAAAGACTTTGAGATGCCAGAAATTCAATATCCATATATATATTATGAGACTGTGGTTATACCGTTACATAGACACACCCAAACATGTGGCAATTCCACAAGGTATCATCATGAACATGCACACATACACACATGGCCTGTATACATGTAGTCTGGGGACAGACACTTTTTTCAGTAAAAGATCAAAAGCACAATCTACGGTTTTCAAAGGAGAATTTTCTAACAAAGCTCTATATTGCTATGAAGTCTTGTTTTACATCCCCTTGGGGATTTTGCTTTGAATACATGAGTTAGAGACAAAGATGTCATATATAGACAGAGCTGTGATTTATGGCTTAAAAGGCACTTAAGAGAAACGATAAAAGTATTTGCTCTATGCATGACCTACTTTTTACAGCTTCACACAATGTTCGCTATAGCTACTCGCATAGGGAGTCTCTATCAGACGCCTGGAAAAATATGTCTGCTCCGGCCAGCTTCGGTCAACAGTCCCTAAAGTGTCATTAAATTCACGAGCGCGTCTGCTCTGAGGAAATCATGGTGGTTTGTGTACCGGTTGGAGTGGCTGTTGGGAGATGGCAGCAAGCCACAGCTATGGCCCTTACCCAGGGAAATCTTCACCCTGAAGCTGTATCTCTTAACCAATAGCCAAGATTTAATTACTCCAGCTTACTCACATCTGGAAGTAACTACCATAAACACGCCAAGTCCACCAGCTGGAATGTCATTTTTGAAGGGTGCTTACCTGTGGGGTAGCATCCTGTTTTCCCCTACGCCAATTCACAAGTCTTATTCTTTAGTTCTTTTCACTGCGGTTTTGAAATAAGATAAAAATCAAGGCCAACTCAATGATTATCCATTTCTTCTCTGGGGGATGGAAAGGAAGCCAAGGCCTGACCCTCTGTGTCTTTGGGTATGTGAGGCAGCGAGCCAGGAGCAGCCTAGGCAAGCCCAGAAGGCAGACCCCCTGCTTGCTCCCTGGTTCTCTGGTTGCGAGATGCCCATCTCTGCATCTCCCTCGACAGGGCACATTTCTTCTTACAGAGATCACGGGCGGATGCTGGGAGAGACTTGCAGTCTGGCTTTCCGAGGGTGTGGAGGAAGGAAATCAGAATCACACCTTACCTACACTAACATGCTTAATCTTTCGTGAAACAAATGGAACCATCCCTCAACCTTAAAGGTTACAGTTTTAAAAAGTCCCAGGCTAAACAGAACCAGAAACTACCCCACCTCTGCTCGGGACTTTTTTTCTTAAGGCTGTGATCACACCGGAAAGGCAACTATTTTTGAGATGAGCCAGGGACTTTCAGCCCGGGGAAACTGGATGTGCTGCTCATCCATGGCCAGCTGTCACTCACGGCAGGACCAATGCCCGGCACCAGTGGTGCAGGGGCACCCTATCAATTCCCTCGATTCTCACCAGGACAAGCCTGTCTACTGCTAGTGGCCTCAGAACCGTTTCATCTGTGAGCTAGAATGTTTTATTTAAAAGTACTCCGCTTGCCAGCATAGTGGTGCATGCCTTTAATCCCAGCACTTGAGAGGCAAAGGCAGGCAGATCTCTGTGAGTTTGAAGCCAGCCCGGGCTACATAATGAGTTCCAGGAAGGCAGATCTACATAGTGAGACCCTATCTCGAAAGAAATTAAAAATAAAAATAAAAAAAAACGTACTCTTAGTCAGGTGGTGGTGGCACACACCTTTTATCTCAGCACTCGGGAGGCAGAGGCAGGAGGGTCTCTGTGAGTTTGAGGCCAGCCTGGTCTACAAATCTACAAATCTACAAATACCAGGACAGAATCCAAAGCCACACAGAGAAACTTTGTCTTGAAGAAAAAAAAAACAAAAAACAAAAAACAAAAACCCAATAAGACAAAAAACAAAACAAAACAAAACCCCCCAAACTCAAACATACTCTTGATTCAGTGAGATGGCTCAGTGGGTAAAAGGAACCTTATGCATAAAACCTGATGACCCCTGAGTTCAATTCCAGTATCCCACAGTGGAAGGACAGAACCCACTCCTGAAACCCACCTCTACTCTGGCCATCATACAAGCACCATGGTCACACACACACATACACACACGTACACACACAGAGAGAACACAAATACAATTTTTCATTAATTAAAGCTACTTGTGTGTCTAGACTGAGGATATGGCTAAGAGGCAGAACTCCTGGTTAGGATGAATTTGGGCCCTGGGTTCAAACTCCAGAACCCTGGGATGGGGAGGGAATGAGTTAAGAAAGCATGTTACCCCTAAAGCTGAGCTTCCTACTATGGGGAGTGGGGTGAGAATTCTTTCTCCCATATAAGATCTGCAGAACGCTATCTGCTGTCGATACAGGTCACCATATTCAGATGATCCTAAAACCTCCCCTGACAAGTCTTTCTTTGAAAAGCCATCTTCCAAGTGAACACAGTCTACTTAGAGTTTGGAAACGATTTCCTCTGAGGGCAAAGGCAGGCAGTTTCCCAAGCTGCCCTCTGGGTTATCAACACTAGTGATGAGGCCATCGGAGGCAGAGATCTTCATTTCGGTCTTACCTTGACAACTGTGCAATACACTCTGTATGAGCCATAAACAAATTTCCATTAGCAGGTGAGTGCTCACTGGAGCCATGCTTCGAAATAAGCACCAGCATAAAAATTAGGTGTGAGATACTGAATGTTTTGTTGTCCATATTTTCACAAGTATTTCTTCTGGTTTAAGGAGTTTTAAAGATTAAAAACAAAACAAATCAAACAACACCACATCTAGGAATTTCTAGCGCTTGCCGAGTTTTGTCTGGCTGAGACGAGAAGACTGAGGTCAGAGCTGGAGCGGTAGAGGCATCTGGGGCTAGGGCAGCACAGAACATCAAAGAGGATGCCAAGGTACAAAGGAAGGGCTAACCGTCTATGGGGGTGGGAGGAACATGCTGGAAACCACCAGCCTGGTATCCGTATGGAAAAAGTCCTACAAAGTCAGACACAGACTCCTCAGAGAGCAATAGGCCAAATGATCCCCAGAGTTCACAGGGTCTGGCAATGGCTCTAGGCCCCATTAGCCAGGGAGAACAACCCTCTAGCATGCATGGTAACAGATGGCTTACTCCGAAGGCCCTCCTCATACCAGTATCTGAAATAGCTGTCGTTTGAAGGCAACTCTCAAAATACCTTATAAGCTTCAAATCTTCCGAGGGCCAAATGTGAGCCCACGTGTTAGAATAAAGCCCAAACTCAAAATTCGGCAACTGGTACAGATGTGTGAACCGTTTAAGTTGACAGACACAACAACGTAGCTGAAAAACGTTCAGATTTTTCAGAAGACACAACCAACCAAAGCTCAGTGGAGAAATAAGCTATCTGCATGCACCACTGTCTGTCACACAGATCCATGTTCTAGGAAAATTAGACAAAGAAAATGCCAAGTGCAGATGCTGTCCCTCCAACTACTATCAATGTTTAAAGAAAAAACAACCCAATTCTCTACAAATTTTCTAGGAAATTAAAGAGTAGTATTTCCCCATTATTTTTATGAGGCCAGCATTTCCAAAACCTGTTCATTAGAGAAAAACAAACAAAATGACCAACATCTCTCACAGATGCACTTATAAAAACCTTTACTAAAACTTGGTGTATTGAATCCAGCAAAATATAAAAAACAAATATGAAGCTGAACATGGTGGCACACACCTTTAATCCCAGTACTCGGGAGGCAGAGGCAGGTGGATCTCCGAGTTTGAGGCCAGCCTGGTCTACAGAGTGAGCTCCAGGACAGTTAGGACTATTCAGAGAAACCCTGTTCCCAAAAATCCAAATCCAAAAACCCAAAACTAAAAACTCCAAGAACCCAAGAGGAAATACAGTAGGTTTAAGTCTATAGCATAGATAATAGCATTATGCCAAAGTTAAGGTCCTGGTCTGGAAAGCTTATATAGGTATGAGATTCTCTTTTCTCCCAGTGGAGGGATTATCAAAAAATAGTACGGTGGAACTACTATTATGGTGGGTCTCAAATTATTTCAAAATAAAGTTTTAAAGGCTTGCAGTGTGCTTTTTTCAACTCAAAAATAAAAAAGCGGATATAAAATTAGCTAAAATGATTTTGAAGATACCAAAGTAGGTCTTACAACCTCATTCATAGAATTCTTTTGAAAGAATAGCAACCAAACCAGTAAATACGCACCTAAGGAAAGGTGTGGGTCGATGGAACCAAACACAATCAGAAATATTCAACCAGGTAGAATAAAGGGTTCAGGAATAAAGCCTGTATAAAGTTATCTAACTTTTGACAAAAGTGATTTAATAGCACATTTTTTAGACCTTAAAAAAACAAACAAAAAAATCGTCTACAGAACTCTGCCCTTTGAAAGTCACCTTAAAGATGAAGAAATCTTCACACTGGAAAAAAAGGTAAACACCTGCTTCAAAACAAACCCAGAAAGCATGAATAACACAAATAGCTCTTATAACTAAACAGAACCGACAACTTCTTAAAAATATGACTAATAAATCTGAATAGTCATTTCAGCGAGGACCAGATGGGAAGGACAAAGGAGCACTTGGAATGATGCTCGGCATCATTAGTCTTTAGGAGACACAAATAAGAGCCAGAGTAAGCTACCTACACACTCATAAACTGCAAAGACTGACAATGCCAAGACTCGGCAAGAATTCAGACAAAGAACTCTCGGCCATCATCGCTCATAGGACCTTGAAATGGCACAAGCCACTTCAGAAAAACAATCGGGCAGTTTCTCTATAAAGTTATGTATTCACATACCAGGCAACTAAGACAGGAAACGAACATGGATATCCTTGGTAACTTTAGGATGGCTCTAAAATAGAACAACCCAAGTATCCTTCATCAGTAGAGGTATGAATGAGCCAATCGACAACTGGATGCTACCCAAGAATGCAAAAGGAGCTACTGGCATGGGCAACCAATGGTGAATTCAAAGCATTAGGAACTTTTTCTTTTCTTTTTCTCCCCCTTTTGGTTTTTCAACACAGGGTTTCTCTGTGTTGCCCTAACTGTCCTGGAATTTGCTCTGTAGACCAGGCTAGCCACAAACTCAGAGATTCTTCGGCCTCTGCCTCTACCTTACAAGTGCTGGGATTAAAGGTACAGTGCCACCATCATCTGGCAAGAACTTTTTCTTTAAAAAAGATCATTCATGAACATGTTCACCAAAATCCCTAACAAAACTTGATATCCCCCAAACACATATACTAAATGACAGAAGAAACCATGGACAAAAGCAAGGTGAAAGAAAGAATGGAGGTGTAACTAAAAAGGGGCCACAGTAAACATTTGGTCCCGACAGAATGGTCTGTATTTTAGTTATTTTGTTGGTTACATGAGTGAATACATTTACCCAAACTCAATTATCTACTTATAACTTGTGAACTTTATTTCTCATGCATGTAATTTGTCTTAAGAAAGGTAAAATGTTTAAAAACAAACCTACATACTCACTAGTGCTTGCATATTAAGTAGTAGTTATTACCTCAAGCGTCTTGTTGGAATACAATGCAGAATTGGCTCAATTGGTAAACCGGAGGCTTTAGCTTAAACCCTGAGCTTAAAGTCAACCTTAGAACTGAAATGTAGGAAGTCATGGTCATTTGGTAACTGAGACAATGTCAAGGCTACTTCATAAAACAAAGACCCAGTTACCACTGAGCAAGAATTCTGAATGCTTTTAATCTCAGCACTTGAGAGGCAAAGGCAGATGGATCTCTGTGAGTTTGAGGCCAGCCTGGTCTACAGAGT